>JAABOM020073429.1:0-35452 GCA_011800125.2 Solanum clarkiae | reverse complement strand
CAATATGTCATGTATGATCAATGCATAAGTAAAACATGCTCAGGTAAATCATGCTCATATAGAATATCATATGTGAAAATAAGACCAAGCTAGCTTTCCAAGGTATGAACCACTTGGTAGGTTGGTGATGTTGCCACTCCATCACCTAGGTGGAGATGAGTTTAAACTCTCATTCTAGGTTAGTGACGATGACACCCTGTCACCCTGGTGGAGATGAGTTTAAACCCTCATTCTAGGTTACCCAGGCTCTTGTCCCCCCGGATTGAGCATGGTCTATGCAACACTTTATATAGGATTCATCATAGCTCTAATGCAATACCTTATGTAGGAATAACCATGTACATAAGCTCATTTCATCATCATAACTCATTCATATCATATCCCATGCTTTGGACCTTCAATTCCTCAAGAAAACATAATCGGACATTTTATCAAACACCTTGAGAGTGTGTAATGGGGGTAAAAGAGCATGCGATTTGGAGATGAAATCATGCAGTAAAATCAGTGGTAAAACCATTAATCAACACTTTGCAACACCCCAAGACATTCATCTCAAAACCTCTCATCAAAACCAATATTAGATCCAAGATTTGAAGCTCAAAACATGCTTAAACAACCATACATTCATGTATTAAAACCACTGTGTAGTAAATTTCTCAACATTCAATACCCACATGTAAAATCAACTTTAAATTATGCATTATTAAGTAAAAGAGGGTTTAGGCACCATGGGTGGAATAACCCGATAGTTCAACACCACATACCTTAGCTTTTATGAAGTTCTTGAAGAAGACTTTAATGGAGATTTGAAGCTTGACTGAGATCCTTGAAGAAATCCTTGAGATTGGCCTTGAGTTTGGGACTTGAATTTAGGGTTAGAAAGGAGTCTAAGTGTTTGGGAAATATTGGGAATTTTTTTGGGTGATACGAGGATGAAATAAGGAGTATAGGTTAAAATACGTTTGGGAAAACTTAGGTCCAACACTTATAAAAATTTGGGCGAATGAGAAAAAGACAGTGCATGAAAAACACCTTTCCGTGTCAGGGAGAGGTCGCAGACCGCTTCTGAAATTGCACCAAGCACAAATTTCATAATTTGATTCCTTTGATTTAAATTTGAGGTTAGACCCTTGTCACCCTAATTTGGAACCCAGAACAAGAATATGAAGTCGAATTTCTAAAATTCCAAATGAATTTTTAGATATACGGAAAACAAGATTCCCAGCACTTCCAAGTCATGTTTTTGAGAACTTTTTGGGGTCGTTTCAATATCTCCCCTTTGGGAACATTCGTCCCCGAATGTAGAGGAGACGTACAAGATAAGAATAATCATGAACAAATGATCCCCAACATGAATGCAATATTATATTTAAAACATCACTTTCAAAATCCCATTATAAGTGTGAAATCATCATAAATTGCCAACTTAAACATGAATGCACATGAATGAAATAAGGCTGAAATGTAAGACTTGGAGTCACGTAGGGGACTTAGTATTAGTACCTTAGGCTTGAGTGGAGGGTAAGAGATAAGGGTACCACATTTGCATGTCCGCTTCGGCCTCCCAAGTAGTACTCTCGACTTGAAGGTTCCTCCAAAGGACCTTAAAGGATAACACCTCTTTATACCTCATTCTCTTTACTTGCCTATCCAAGATCTGAATCAGAACCTCCTCATAAGTTAAGTTATCCTCAACAACACCCACAACATTAAGAGGCACAATGGCATTAGGATCACCAACATACTTTCTCAATATAAAAACATGGAATACTTGATGGAACAAATTTATCTCATTAGGCAACCTTAACTCATAAGCCACCTTACCAATTCTCTTTATCACCTCACAAAGACCAACATACCTGGGACTCAATTACCCTTTCTTACCAAAACAAACCACACCTTTCATTGGAGAAACCTTCCGATATGGGTGAGAATAGAAATAATTACTTGAACTCATAAACTATGTAGTCAGCATAGGATAGGATTGTACCATGGTACATTCCTCATTAGCCACTAAGATGGCCAAGTTTTGGGATGGATCCACTCCCCTAGTTCTTTGTTCCCTACCCCGACAAAGTACGGGACGGCTCTGGCAGCGTGGGCAAGACATTGTATCACTACAATGCTCATAGTGGTAGTTGTTAGTTAGAGAAACTTCCCAAGATAAGAAAATATATTTTTACTTATCAGTTTTCAGCATATTAATTTCAGCATGCGAAATATTTATCGTCACTGTTACTTCATTATAAGTTATGTTTATGTATTTTGAGAAATATTATGATTTTCTAAGTTACTATTTTGGCCATCTTTCATACTGTATATTTCAGGTACTGACGTCCTTAGGACCTACACCGTTTTATGATGTAGACGCAAGTGATAGAGCTCCTTAGCAGCTACTTCGTTGAGGATTAGATAGCTTCCAGCCAATTGGTGAGGCCTCTTTTCCTTCAGAAGCTCTTGAGTTATTATGTTTCACTTCAGCTTTTATTTTTAGTTCTGGCTACTTAGGGCCTGTCCCGGTAGTACTTTCAGATAGCTTTAGTAGAGGTTCCATAGACTATGTCTCAGTATTCTAGTTCCAGCTATTCATTTACCGCTTATCCACTTTTACATTCAGTTTATGAAGGCAATTCATGGTTAGCTTGTTACTTTTATAGCTCTTCCACTATTATAAGTCTTCCGCTGAGTAAGTAGCCAGTCCAAGTGGTTCGCTTGGGACCAAAAATGGTTTTGGAGTGTCGGTCATGTCCAGGGTGTAGGCTTGGGGTGTGACAAAATGCTAAACAAATTAAGCATAGTAAAGGAATTACCTTATGTTGGGCAGCAAACAAGGGCTTCAACGTCAAGGATTCTGGTCACCACTTTCTCCGAATCCAAAACTCGAAGCCGAAAAAAAGATAAAATAATTCCCAATTGTATTGCTAGAAGTATGTTTCTGTTTGTTTTTTAGATGAACTCATTGTGGTTTTTAGCTTGGTGTCTTCCTCCTTCGAGAGTGAAAAATCACTCCTATTTATAGGTAAATTCGAGCTTAAGAAGTCCAGATTTGAATAGGAAAATTGAAGAGCTTTCTCATCAAAAACCTCTCTACTTCTATGAGGTAGCGGTAAGGTCTGTGTACAATTGACCCTCCCCAGACCCCACTAGTGGGATTATACTGGGTATGTTGTTGTTGTTGTTGTTTCTCTTCAAAAACCAAGATGAGGTGAAGATCTTTTTAAATCTTACCATTTTCCACGATTTGACCAATTTTTAGGCAAAAATTATGTCGGTGTGGTGTCAGCCGGCACGTGAAAATAGCAACGAGTGTCGGGAGACTATAGTGATGTGTGTCGGTAGAGTAGAGAAAAATATGATATGGCAAATCTGACGAAATTCGAGCAAAGAAGAAAGAGGAGAACAATGAGCCTATGAACTTCCTTGGAGAAAAAATAAAAAAGAGGCATAACGTGTGGAAGAAAAGAGAGGATAGTCTAGATAAATTAGGATCGTCTGATCATTTTGATCGGACGGTTACAAATAAATTAGGAAATTAAAAATAAAATATATCCAAATTAATAAGGTCCATTGGATTAAAATTTAAGGGCTAAGATTAAAAAGAAGAAACACAATCCTTATGTTGTCTACGTGGCACACATGGATTGGTTGATATGAGGGAACTTGGATTGTCAAGTTTTGCTTAATTTAAAAATTCTTAAAGGAAACGTATAGTTGGTCAAAAAGAGAAAAAAAAGGAAGGGGACATAATGATAACAACTATTTACTTGAATAAATAAATAAATAAATAAGGATGATGATTATAATGATTCAAAAGTTATATAAATTTCTTAGAAAGAAACATGAATAGGTCAGAAAAGAAAAAAAGAGGGGGGACAAAATGACTTCTGACTAAATAAATAAATGAAATATTAAATTAATTAATTAATTAATCTAACGATAATAAAAATATATTCACTCTTTCCTTTCTTTTTTTAAAAGAAATTATGATCTTCTGATTTATATATATATATATATACACACACACATATGAACAACAACAACAACAACAACAACAACAACAACAACAACAACAACAACGAACAACAACAACAACAATAACAACAACAACAACAACAACAACAACAACAACAACAACAATAATAATAACAAAAATAATAAGAATAATAAGTTTGTGTGGACTGATGAATGTGAGAAAAGCTTCTAAACATTCAAAGACAGACTTGTGTTCGCTCCTATATTGTCACTACCAAATGGGCTTGAGGTTTTTGTTGTGTATTGTGATGCATC
The DNA here is from genome assembly GCA_011800125.2 of Solanum clarkiae. NCBI lineage: Eukaryota > Viridiplantae > Streptophyta > Magnoliopsida > Solanales > Solanaceae > Solanum > Solanum clarkiae. Next base: position 31,165 of record JAABOM020073429.1, on the reverse strand, counting down.
TAGAGTTGGTTTCGGTTGAGTGCTAATGCAAAATGGTAAGGTCATAGTCTATGCTTCTAGGGAACTCAAAGTGTATGCAAAGAACTATTGTACCCATGATCTTGAATTAACCACCGTGGTGTTTGCATTAAAGATTTGGCGTTATTATTTGTATGGGATGCATGTTGATGTCTTCACCGATCATAAGAGCCTTCAATATGTCTTCATTCAAAAAGATCTCAACTTGAGATAGAGAAGGTGGCTAGAACTCCTTAAGGACTATGACATGAGTGTGCATTACCATCCCAGTAAGGCAAATGTTATGGCGGATGCTTTGAGTCGGGTGTCTATGGGTAGTCTAGCTCATGTGGATGATGGTTATAGGGAGATGGTTAGAAAGGTGTATAGATTGGCTAGATTGAGGGTGAGGTTGGAATATGTGCGTAATGGTGTTATTGTTGTTGATGGTTCCAAATCTTATTTGGTTGACGAGGTAATAGAAAAATAAGATCTAGACTCCTCCTTGCTTGAATTGAAGGTCTTGGTGAAAGAGGGCGAAATAGAGGTTTTCTCCCAAGGGGGAGATGGGGCCCTTAGATACCAAGGTAGGTTGTTTGTGCCTTGTGTTGATGGTTTGAGGGAGAGAATTCTTGATGAGGCCCATAATTCTCCTTATTCTAACCACCCCGGTTCCACCAAAATGTATAGAGACTTGAGGGATGTGTATTGGTAGGGAGGCATGAAGAGGGACATTGCTAAATTTGTATCTAGTTGCCATAGTTGCCAACAAGTTAAAGTCGAACATCAAAGGTCAGGTGGCCTAACCCAAGACATAGGGATTCCTACTTGGAAGTAAGAGGTGATTAATATGGATTTTGTGGTTGGGTTGCCCAAGACTAGAAAAGGTTTTGATTCCATATGGGTGGTAGTTGATAGGATGACAAAATCAGCTCACTTTCTACTGGTTAAGACTACATATGGGGCTAAATAGTATGCAAGGTTGTACATCTATAAGTTAGTGAGGTTACATGGGGTTTTTTATCCATTATATTAGATCGTGGTGCACAATTTACTTCACACTTTTGGAAGTCTTTTCAAAGGGGTCTTGGAACCAAAGTTCACCTTAGTACGGCCTTCCACCCTCAAACGGATGGCCAAGCCGAAAGGAAAATTCAAACATTCGAGGATATGGTTAGGGCTTATGTATTGAAGCTTAAGGGTAATTGGGATGACCATCTTCTATTGATTGAGTTTGTCTACAACAATAGTTATCACTCTAGCATCGGTATGACCCTTTTGAGGCTCTTTATGGGAGAAGTTGTAGATTACCGATGGGTTGGTTTATGGTTGGAGAGGTGGCTTTATTGGGGCCATATCTGGTTATGGAGGCTCTTGAGAAGATTAAAATGATTAGGGAAAGGTTGAGAAAGGCCCAAAGTCATCAAAAATCCTATGCTGATGTAAGAAGGAAAGACCTAGAGTTCCAAGTGGGTGATTGGGTCTATTTGAAGGTTTCTCCAATGAAAGATGTGGTCCGTTTTTGTAAAACAGGGAAGTTGAGCCCAAGGTATGTTAGTCCTTATGAGGTGATAGAGAGGGTTAACAAGGTAGCTTATGAGTTGAAGTTTCCTAGTGAAATGAATTTGGTCCATCAGGTATTCCATGTTTCTATATTGAGAAAATGTGTTGATAATCCTAATGCCATTTTGCCTCTTCATATTGTGGGTTTTGTTGAGAATAACTTTACCTATGAGGAGGTTCTAGTTCAGATCTTGGATAGGCAAGTAAAGAAATAGAGGAACAAGGAGGTGACATCCGTTAAGGTCCTTCGGAGGAACCAACAAGTTGAAAGTGCTACATGGGAGGCCGAAGCGAACATGCAAAAGCGATATCCTTATCTTTTCCACTACACTCAAGCCTAAGGTACTAATCCTAAGTCCCATATGTGATTTGAAGTCTTACATTTCATCTATATGTCATTCATATACATGCATGGTTAAGATGGTAAACTTATGATGATATTACATTTATGTTGAGAATTTGAAAATGATATTTTACATGTTATGTTGCATTCTTGTTGGGGCTGATTTTTTCATGATCAATCTTATCTTGTACATCTCTTTTACATTCGGGGACGAATGTTCCCAAGGAGGAGATATTGCAACGACCCCAAAAAGTGCCCTAAAACGTCCCTCGAGATGCCCAAAATTTTAATTTCCATATATCTAAAAATCTATTTGTTATTTTGAAAATACGACTTCATACTTGTGATCAGGGAGTCAAAATTAGGTGAAAAAGGACTAATCCCGATTTAATAGCGAAAGAATAGCAATTTCAATTTTCGAAAGTGCAAATTCCAGTGAGGTTTCCGCGTTGCCTCCGTGATGTGCCAAGGGCACGCTCATGTGTAATTCCTTCTCCGCGATGTAGAGAGGTGTACCTTCCTGGCAGTGTTTTTCTTGTGCAGTCCAATATTCTAAGTGTTGGGCCCAAGTTTTTCCAAGCGTGTTTTTATCTATACTTAGCCGAATTTCACCTTTATATCATCCTAAACATTTTCCAATACTCCCCAAAAAGACTTCGCCGTATTTTCACTCCAAAATTCAAGACACAGAACCCTCATCCGAAACTTAGGATTTTCTTCAAGCTTCAATCCTTCATTTTCAAACTTCACCAAGATCTTCTCCAAAGCTAAGGTATATGGTGTTGAACCATTGGTCCTTCCACCCATGGTGCCTAAGCCTCCTTTTTACTAATATTGCATGATTTAAATTTTATTTTACATGTGGCTCTTATATGATGAGAAATTTACTACACACTGATTTTGTACTTCATGAAAGTATGGTTGTTTTAGCATGTTTTGAGCTTCAAATCTTGAATCTAATGTTGGATCTGATGAGGGATCTTGATGTGAATATCTTGGGGGTGTTGCAAGGTGTTGATTGATGGTTTTAAAACATATTTTCTTACATGATTTCATCTACATATTGCATGGTCTTTTAGCCCTATTACACCCCCAAGTGTTGTGGAAATGAAGATCCAAAGCATGAGATATGATATGATTGATGTTATGATGACGAAATAAAATTATATTTAAGATGAATTCTATATAAACGTTGCATTAGACCATGCCCAATACAAGGGGTCTAAGAAATCAGATTACCGAGATGAGGGTTTGTTCTCATTAACCAAAGGAAGATTTAGTATTTCTCCACCTAGTGATGGGATGGCATCATCACTAACCAAGATAGGGGTTAATACTCATTAACCGAGGGAAGGATTAGTACTTCTCCACCTACGTGATGGGGCGGCATTATCACCAATTGAGGGAAGGGTTAGTACTTTTCCACCTAGGTGATGGGAAAACATTATCACTAATCGAGGGAAGGGTTAGTACTTCTCAACCTAGATGATGGGGCGACATTATCACCAACTGAGTGAAGGGTTAGTACTTCACCACTTAAGTGATGGGGCGGAATCATTACTAACCTCAAGGGGTTTATACCTTGGAAATCTAGTTTGGTATATTCTTCACATATGATACCTTTATGATCATGAGTTATTTAAGCATGATTTACTCTAGCATTGTTCATATATGTCATCTTGCTATAATATGCCCATTGCCTATTTCTATGCATTTTGATCATGATGTCTATTTCTTGTCGTATTGCATCACACATACTTAGTACATTTAAACGTACTAACGCATACTCTTGCCTACATGATATCACCATGTAGGAATCGGTGCTCATGTTGATCCTCCTCCCCCACGTGGCTTGATCGGTTCTACTCAAAGCTAGTTGGTGAATCCTCCACTTTGGGGACCTTAGTCTATGTTGTTATTATCTATGTATTGAGACACTTTCTTATGTTCTATTTTGACTATAAGGGTGAACCCAGTTACTATGTCTTGGCCCCCGTTCTATTTAGAGGTGTTTGTTGGACAAGTTATGTATTTATGTTATGAGCTTGACTCTTGCGTCTTGATTATGATGTTTAAGCAAGATTGCCCTTAGCGTCATTGCCCCTTTATCTTACTTTATGTCTTTTATATACTTCCGCAACTAATGATGTGTAATGACAAGTGAAGAGGCTTGACTGGGGTCCCTTTGGGTTCCCCATTCGCCGTGTCACGTCTAGGCTCTCGGCTTGGGTCGTGACAAGAATGTAGAAGCTAAAATGATATTGCAATCTAAAAAGGAAAGAACAAGGCATGAATATCTTAGTCTAAAACCATTCTAATATTGGTTTCACATGTACAAGCCTCAACTACAAATAAATTAAAGAAATAAGTATAAGCCTCAATGTTTTTTTCTCAAATAGACAAAAACAAAAGATAAATAGCAGTCTGAAGGTCTACCGAGAAGAATTAGCTATTACCTTTCAAATTATCTCAGACGATAAGGAATGAAAGGATCAAGAGGTACCGAGCTCAACACCTACACTAAATGTAGAAGCAAGGGTGAGTACCCAATAACATGGTACCCAACAAATGAATTCTAGATCTAAGTAATGAAGAAGGAAAGTACTCTTTACATCCCAACCACATACCTCCAGAACTACAATCCTACATGCAGGAAAGCCCAGAACATAGAACACGCATAATATATATATAAGCATATTCGTTTACATAGTCCCATTTGTTCCACAATATCAAGGAGTCATAGTCAAAAAGAGCAGTAGTTCAGTATATACATCTATATATGCATATCAACAATTAATTCAACATTTCACTTATAGTCCAATCATGAATGAGGTATGACTGATGCAATGCAATAGCACATAATCAAGATGCATATTTGTTCTATGTATATATTCATTGTTCAACTTACTTCAGGACCCATAGGGGTTTCAGATAGATCATGTATCCATCAGAAATAACCTTAGCAATATCACATGTTGAAATATGATCTCAATCATTGAAAATGACCTCGACAATGTCACAGACTGAAATATGACCACAGCTACCAAAAATAACCTCAATAATATCACATGCCAAAAATAATCTCGGTAGCTGAAATATGACCTCGGCAATACCATGACCAGTAGAGATCTTGGTCCTGAATCTCCATAACTCTCATAATAACCTCACCGGATGGAAACCTCTCTCCCAAATAATCAATATCACGCTCTTATCACATTTTCAGAATCCAATGCAAATAATTATATACATAAAGGACAAGTGAATGAGATATGAAATACATGATTTCACACCATATAACTCAACCAAATGCTACTCAAAATAGCTCAACAGTTACATCATTATTCATCAATAATCAACTCAAAATAGTACATTATTTCCCATACCAGAATTTTCAGATTAGCACATCCATTAATACATCATAGATAATATCTCATTTCATTCCATAAATTATAACACGAGATTTTCACAATTGAACTCACGCACGTTTCACATCAATCACAAAATTAAAAAATACAGGTACAACACACTTAACATAGTTTGAAAATACATTTGTCTTAGCCAACAATGTCATGATCAATCCAAAATGAGAGCTTTTTTCTTCTATTATACACCAAAGTACTGCAATCTCGTAAAAAATAAATTCACAATCACAATTCCTTCTATTATACACCAAAGAACTACAATCTCGTAACGACACCAAAATCATGGAATTTGAGAAAACGGCTAAAATGGTCCAAAAAATTCATGCTGGAAAATGACAGAAAATCTAAAAAATTTTACGTAGAAATGATCCTTAGGATTTTAGGAACCTAATGGTGAAAACCATTTTGATAAAGGAGTCAAAATGAGCTTAACATCACCATTTGCATTTTTAAAAAATCAAGTACATGAAATCCCCGAAATTTTCTATTAAACTCCCCAATTTTGATGTTAAAAATATAAATTAATCATTGAAAATTGAAGAAAAGGTTAACTTACTCAAAAATTTTCCCATGCAAAATCACCTAAATCGTGCTTAAGAAAGTTGAAAATGGTGAAAAATAATTAAACCCCTCATTTTAAAATTAGATATTGTTCAGGGGTAATTAACCATCTGCGATCATGGAGCTTGGGCCCACGAATGATCGTAGCCAGGGACTTTTCGAATGCAGAGGTCATTGGCTTGATCTTCTTTGATCGCGACCCTAGGCTCGCGAGCACAGTGCACAAGGGATTGTACTTCATGAACATGGTATTGAGGTCCGCAAACACAAAGAAGGTTGGGGACACCAGATATCAGCTATTACAAGTAACACCAAAAATCATGGAATGGACCCGTGGAATTTGTTAAGAACTCAATACCCACAAACCATAGATGCAACCCTATAAGGAATCGTCAAAACGTGAATCTGGGTCTCCTTAACCGGGAATCTGATAAGTCACAATTAAACTAGTTTAATGTAATTGAAATACACAAATGCTACTAGAGCATCTAAAATAATGCTGAAGCTTCTTCTAATACTAAAATCACCTCTCAAAACCAATGCAACCATAAAAAATTTAGTCCAAGAACCAAAACTCAAAATTTTTACAAAAGTCAAACTTGAACTAAATTTCTAACTTCAGACCTAAAATTCACATAAGAACTCCAAATCTGAATTCGACAATTCTCCTAGACCAATTTCATATTTTGGAACTAGTGAAATTGAAGGAATTTTATTCTAATAATCAAATCTCCAAATGACTCAAAAACTAAAATTTTGGCAATTTAAGTATTCAAAACTCAATACTATAGCAAAAAGTAAAATTTTTACAAGATTTTGAAAAACTAGCTCTCAAAATCATTTAAACGTGACTCGAGGGAGCTATTTTTTGAGGGGTAAAATAAGAATTTTACCGAAAATACCAAAAATGGTCTTCATGATTACTATAGAGACTCACAAATAAATTGAGAATTTTGATGGCTTGTGATGAGATTATGTTAAGGAATGCCTTATACTGGGAAATGAGTTCATAAGTTAAATTATGACTTGTGTTGCATGTACTTTTTTTTAGAATTAAACAAGGAATTCTTTATTTATGATTGAGCTATTGAGACTTTATCACCTATTTATAGATAAACTTCTAACTATCTATAGATTATGCTTGTAATCATTCTCATTCATTTGTACCTTAGGAACTGGTTATGACGAATTATTATTTAGGAAGAAAATGTGACACTTTTAAAAACACTTGACCATGTATGGATGGCAAATCGATGGATAGATTGGAATGGTGTATGCGGTATATGGTCTGTGAGACCTCTTGGGTCCCCTTAGTCTGTAATGTCACTGCTCGACAGGGGTGTATATGAAAAGTTGTTCGGCAATCTTGATTCCACAAGCATAAATTATGCATTGCATTGCGTACATTGTATTTATTATGCTGCTTGATATCGCCTTATTCATTATTGTGAATTGTGTATTTACTTTTATTCACATGGTTTTATATAAATTGGTGGTACCGATGTCGCAGTGGGTTTTCCCGTGTGTAGGTGGAAGCGTTCATAATGTATTACATAATTTACTTAATTTCTAATATATAGTTGGCCAAACCCACTAGGTACATACTATTTGAACCTACCCCTACTTTTCCCTCCCTCCGCAAATTCCAACTAGGGGTTCCCCGGAAGAAGTTAATTGTTCATGTAGTTGGTCTTCTCAATTTCAGTAGTGAGGCTCAGTACTTCAATGAAATGCCCTACACTTTCCTAGGAATGCCTCCATAATCGTAATTCCCTTATATGTCAAATTGGGAATATCTAAACACCCCTCCATGTAGCTCGGAAAGATCTTACGATGCATTTGTTTGAATATCTCAATATCTATGAAAAATTTTACAAATCTGACTTTATATTCTTGTTCAAAGGGAAAAATTGGATGAGAAAATGAGTATCTATAAGGTATACTTTGTTTGTGCGAAGAAAACTTATTTTTGGTGAAACTTTGCAAAAATAGTAGTTGTCCGTGACGGGTCCGCAATACGGACCTGATGCAGACCAGTTCAAAAATTTCTAAAAATTATTCTTTTTACTCCAGGGAAATTAGGTAATAATCCTATACCTATATACACAAAAATCCCTCATTGTCAAGCCGTTTTGAGCTTTAAAAACCAACCAAAAGCCTCTCAAAATTCTCTTTAATCTTCATCAAATTCTCCATCCATTTTCAAGGTTTTCAAGAAGTCTTGTTGGAATTCAAGAAAACCATGTCAAGCCCCAAGACCTCCTTAAGATTCAAGAGTCCCAAAACTCATTTGGATCTAAGTATTTCATTCAAGCTTCAAGTCTCCATTTCAAATCTTCTTCAAGAAACACTTCAAAGCTAAGGTATGTGGGTTTCTTTCATGGGTTCCTTTCACCCATGATGCCCGAGCTTTCTTTTCCTCAAAATTGCATGATTTAAAGTTTATTCACTAATGGGTCTTATTTATTATGAAAATCACTGCACATCATATTGGAGCATATGAAAAGTATGGTTGTTTTACTATGTTTTGAGATATGAATCTAAGATCTATTGTGAGATCTGATGAAGGGTTTTAATATATTGTTTGAGAGTATTACCAAGTATCCATTGATAGTTTTACATTAGATTTTCTATCATGATAACACTCTTGAATTTTATGATTTTACACTAGAATTACACACCCGCCAAGTGTTTGATAAAGTGTCTTTTTAAGAATTCTTTAAGTTTTCATGATTTATTGGTTGAGTTATGATTCAAGTGACTCTCTGATGATTATGAGATTTCTAAAGATGTGTTTAAATCATAAAAATGTTGATGATGTTGTAGGCAGGATTAAGGCCCTTTTTATAAGATTACACCTCTTGTGAGCCGCTGATTTGATGTTAAAGAAAGGGTAATGTTGATGATGACTCATTCTTATGACTGAAGTTAGGCTCTGCATTTGAGATCGATGATGTTAAGAGCTACTCGTGCCATGTCTCTATATTTATTGCAAGTTATTATAGTATGATTATCTTCTATATTCCATAGGATTAGATTTAACACCGAGTGGACTAGAGGGAGAGTCCCCAAGTCCTAGAACAACATGCCACCATAGGTGAAGGGATTAGAGGCGAGTTCCCAAATCTCTAAGAGGCGAGTACCCTAAATATGAGGGCTTGAGGCGAGTACCCAAGTCTGGGCTTGAGGCGAGTATTCGAGTCCAAGAACAAGAGGTGAATACCCGATTCACACAAGGCTTAGTGGATCCACTTAGGCATTAGGAGGTTCACCTTGGCAAGCAACTTTTCCCTTTCTTCAGATGTGGGGTTGACATCGGGATTCCAAGTTGTAGCTCGCTTGGTCTTATCTTATGTCGGTTGAGGTTTCTTCCTGCACTTACGTACTATGAACTATACAAGTTTATTTAGATTGTAAACATGTTTTACTTCAAGCATCATTTCATATATCTCATATTGTTATTATTCTATCCATTGACTATGATATTGCATTTTGATTATGTTGTCTATCTCTTGTTGCAGTGCATCCTACATATTTAGTACATTCCAACATATTAATACATAATCTATGCCTACATAATATCACCATATAGGGACTGCGCTACTCCCATTAATTAACTTCCTCGTGGCTAGAGGATTATTCAAGTTAGCATTTGATGAGTCCTCATGTCCAGGGATAATATCTATCCTCTCTCATCCTTATGTTTCGATTATATCTTGTATATTTGGATTATCTACTGTCATTACTATGAGGGTGAGCCCAGTTGTCTTGGCCCCCGCTAGGTATCTATGTTTAGAGGTATTGTAAGACAAGTTATGTATTATGCTTGAGCTTGACTCATATATGATATTGAAGCATTAATTCCTCTTTCTTTCTCCCTCCCTTATTCCAAATTTTCCTTGATGTCTGTTATTATCATTTTTAATTGCTTCCACAATCAAGGATGTGTACTGATATGCTATGAGGCTTGTTTGGGGTTCCATCGGGTTCCCCATTTTGTGGTCACATTTAGGCCCTCGACTTGTCCATGATAAAGATGGTGTCAAAGCACTAGGTTATTATATACTCGGAGTCTAACACACTGCATCAAATAGAGTATTATTCATGGCTGTGTTGTGCACCACAAATATGAGTAGGAGGCTATGAGATATTTTAGGAAATATTTCCCTTCTTCATGGTCTATGTCGTGCTTTAGAAGTAAGATAGAGCTTTTCCCTTTAACGAATGTCCTTTGCTCTTCTATTTTATCATGCCGCTTCAGAGAGGAAGGTAAAGGAAGGTAAGTTGAAGATTTTGATTTTGATGGATCCAGGTTCCACTATTCCTTTCATTATTATTTTGGTTGCTAGTGTGCTTCTTGTGTGTCCCAAGTGGTTATGTGAACCTTTGGTGTCTACCTCTTTGTTGAGTATATTGTTGCTAAGAATGTTCATAGGTGTTGTTCCATGTTCATCTTGCCTTAGGTTTTGCCTTGTAACTTATTGGAGTTGATGTGGTAGAATTGATGTTATGCTTGGGGTGGATTGGTTGCATGCATATTATGTCCCCATAGATAGTAGAACCCATAGAATTAGAATCTGACTCCCTATGAACATGTCTTTGAGTGGGAGGTTGTCAAATAGTAGTAAAGGAGGCAGGTTCATTCTTGTCTTAAGGTCCAATTGATCTCTAAAGGTTGCCTCATGTTCTTGTTGCATAGGGTCTTGTCTTGTGATTTTGGTTGAACTTAGTTTGTTGGATTGGAGTTCTTAAGGTAGTTTGGCTACTTGCATATCGTGCTTCCAATAAGGGTAGGACCCGTAAGGTTATGATATGATGGTTAAGGATGGTCGATTTATTTAGCCAACTACAATGGGTTAGCCAGTTCAGTAAGCTTGATCCTTGGTCCGAGTGTTGTCACAAGTGAGGATGAGGGTGGTTGATATTCCTAAGTGTCATTCTAGAGTAAGGGTGAGCAGTAGAGTATTGTTGGAGCTTTTGGTTGACTTCTGCACCGGCTATATTTATGGGTTTCATGAATAGGGTCTTAAAACCCTACTTTGACATGTTAAGAGGTGGCCGCTAGTAGTGGGGGATTGACTTATTTAGATATTGTGAATCATTTGGGGGCAGTGTTGCAAGCTTTGGACGATAAGGGGTTGTTTGTAAATATGTAGGTGTGAATGGACGATAACAAAAAGGTGGTTAGAACTCCTTAAGGATTATGATATGAGTGTGCATTAATTTCCCCGGCAAGGCTAATGTTGTGGTCAGTGCTCTAAGTAGCCTAGCATGTGTTGATGATGGTGGTAAGAGGTGACTAGAGAGGTTCATCGATTGGCTAAATTTGGCGTTAGGTTGGAGGAAGTTGAGCATGGTGGTGTAGCATTCTTGATGTTTCTAAATCTTCTTTGGTTGAAGATGTCTAGATTAAGCAAGGCCTTGTTTCCACCTTGTTAGAGTAAGAGGCTTTAGGTGAAGAATGGTAGAGTGGAGGTAGTCTCCCAAGGGGGAGATAGTGGTTTATGGTACCAAGTGGGCTAAGTGTTATTAAGGTTGAAAAATGAGTTTAGGGTTGTGAGTCCTTATAAAATGTAGAGGGAGGTTGGTAAAGTGGCATAAGGGTGGAATGACCTAGGGATATGGTAATGGTTTATCCAGTTCTTCATTCTTTTAGGTTGAGGGAATATGTTGGTGACTCTAGTGTCATAGAATTCTTTGAGGTTGTGCATGTTGTGGATGATAAGTTGGCTTAAGAGAAGGTCCTGGTAGAGGTATTGGATGGAAGGGTTGAAGAAGTTGATTGATGAGGACATAGTGTTCGTCAAGGACCAATGAAAGAATCGCCAAGTCGATAGTCTCTGCCGGTGAGCCGGAGCGGGCATGGAAAAGCGATATTCGTACCTTTTTTATTCTATTCAATTTTATGATATCATGTCAAACCCTTTTTTTCTTTTTTTTTTTTTACAGGAAATAGCCTCTCTACTTCTATGAGGTAGTGGTAAGGTCTGCGTAAACTTTATCCTCTCCAGACCCCACTTGTGGGATTCTACTTGGTATGTTGTTGTTGTGGTTGTGTGTCAAACCCTTTTTTGTGATTTCATGTCTTATGTTTCAGCCCCTATGTCAATGCATGCATTCATGTTTATGGTGACAAGTTCATGATGATTTTAACACTTGTGTTCAGATTTCGAAAATGGTGTTTAAGTGCAATGTTGCATTCTTGTTGGGGCTGATTTCTTCATGATTACTCTTCTTATATACGTCTCTTTGACATTTGGAGACGAACGTTCCCATGCGGGTAATATTGAAACACCTCACACTTTCCTAGGAATGCTCCCATAATCGTAATTCTCTTATATGTCAAATCGGAGATATTTAAAAATCCCTCCACATTGCTCAGAAAGACCCTATGATACATTTATTAATATCTCAAAATCCGTGTAGAATTTCACAAATCCTACTTTTTTTCTTGTTCAAAGGGCAACATTGTGTGGAAAAATGAGTACCTACAAGGTATACTTTTTCCATGCCAAGAAAAATAATCTTTGGTGAAACTTTGCAAAAACAGTAGTTATCTGCGATGGATCCGCGACGCGGACCTGACACGGACTAGTTCAAAAATTTCTGAAATTTGTTATTTTTACTCTATGCCAAATAGGTAATAACACTATACCTATATACATGAAAATCCCTCATTGTCAAGCCGTTTTGAGTCTTAAAACCAACAAAAAAAACCTCTCAAAATCCTCTCTAATCATCATCAAATTCTCCATCCATTCTTAAGGTTTTCAAGAAGTCTTATTGAAATTCAAGGAAACAAAGTCAAGTCCCAAGTTCTCCTCAAGATTCAAGAGTCCCAAAACTCATCCGGATCTAAGGATTTCATTCAAGCTTCAAGTCTCCATTTCAAATCTTCTTCAAGAAACTCTCCAAAGTTAAGATATGTGGGTTTCTTTCATGAGTTCCTTTCACCCATGATGCCCAAGCTTCGTTTTCCTCAAAATTGCATTATTTAAAGTTGATTCACTAATGGGTCTTATTTATTATGAAAATCACTTCACACTATGTTGGAGTTTATGAAAAGTGTAACTGTTTTACTATGTTTTGAGCAATGAGTCTAAGATCTATTGTGAGATTTGATGAAGGATTTTGGTGTATATGGTTTGAGGGTGTTACCAAGTATCTATTAATGGTTTTACATCATATTTTCTATCATGATAACACTCTTGAATTGCTTGGTTTTACACTAGCATTACATACCCGCCAAGTATTTGATAAAATCCCATTTTTAGGATTCTTTAAGTTTTGATGATCTGTTGGTTGAGTTATGATTCAAGTGACTCTATGATGATTATGAGATTTCTAAAGATGTATTTAAATTATGAAAATATTGATGATCTTATAGGGCCGAATTAAGCCTCTTTTTTTAAGATTATACCTCTTGTGAGCTTTTGATGTTGATGTTAAAGAAAGGATAATGTTGATGATAGTCCATTCTTGTGATTGAAGTTAGGCTCACCATTTGAGGTCAATGATGTTAGAAGCTACTCGTGTCATATCTCTATGTTTATTACAAGTTATTAAAGTATGATTATCTTGTATATTTCTTGGTGTTAGACTTAGCACCAAGTGGACTAGAGGCAAGTCCCCAAGTTCTAGAACTATGTGCCATCGTAGATGAAGGGATAAGAGGCGAGTCACCAAATCTCTAAGAGGCGAGTACCCTAAATATAAGGACTTGAGGTGAGTACCCGAGTCTAGGCTTGAGGCAAGTACCCGATTCCAAGAACTAAAGGCGAGTACCCAGTTCACACAAGCTTAGTGGATCCATTTAGGTATTAGGAGGTTCACCTTGGCAAGTAACTTTCGCCTTTCTTCCGATGTGGGGTTGACATCGGGATTCCAAGTTATAGCTCGCTTAGTCTTATCTTATGTCAGTTAAGGTTTCTTCCCACACTTACATATTATGAACTATACAAGTTGATTTTGATAGTAAGTATGTTTTACTTCAAGTGTCATTCATATATGTCATATTGCTATTACGCCATCCATTGACTATGATATTGCATTTTGCTTATGTTGTCTATCTCTTGTTGCATTGCATCCAACATGCTTAGTATATTCTAACGTACTAACACATTATTTATGCCTAAATGATATCACCATGTAGCGATCGGTGCCCCTATTGATTCTTCTCCTCGTAGCTAGATGGATTGTTCAAATTAGCATTTGGTGAATTATCATGTTCGGGGACAACATCTATCCTCTCTCATGCTTATGTTTTGATTATATCTTCTATATTTGGTTTACCTATTGTACTTATTATGAGGGTGAGTCTGGTTGTTTGTCTTGGCCCCCCTAAGTATCTATGTTTAGAGGTGTTGTTGGAAAAGTTATGTATTATGCTTGAGAATGACTCATATATGATATTTATATTAATTCCTCTTCTCTCTTACTCCCTTAGTCCCAATTCCCCTTGTTTATGTTTGTCTCTTGTTGTCATTTTTAATTGCTTCCACGACCAAGGATGTGTAATGATATGCTATGAGGCTTGTTCGGAGTTCCTTCGGGTTCCCCATTTGCCGGTCACGTCTAGGCCCTAGGCTTGGGTCATGACAAAGATGGTATCAGAGCACTAAGTCGTTAGATCCTTGGAGTCAAACACACCACGTCGATTAGAGTCTTGTTCATGTATGTAGTGCACACCATAACTATGAGTAGGAGTTTATGAGACATTTTAGGAAATATTTTCCTTCTTCATTGTCTATGTCATGCTTTAGAAGTAAGATAGGGCTTTTCCCTCTAAAAAATGTTCTTTGCTCTTCTAGTTGATCACACCGCTTTAAAGAGAAAGGCGAAGGAAGGTAAGTTGAAGGTTTTGATAATGATGGATCTGGATTCCACTATTCCTTTCATTATTACTTTTGGTTGCTAGTGTGCTTCTTGTGTGTCCCGAGTGGTTATCTGAACCTTTGGTGTCTACCTCTTTGTTGAGTATATTGTTGCTCAGAATGTTCATAGGTGTTGTTCCGTGTTCATCTTGCCTTAGGTCTTGCCATGTGACTTGTTAGAGTTGATATGGTAGAATTGATGTCATGTTTGGGGTGGATTGGTTGCATGCATATTATGTCCCCATGGATACTAGAACCCATAGAGTTAGAATCTGACTCCCAACAAACTGGTCTTTGAGTGGGAGGTTGTCAAGTAGTAGCAAAGGAGGTAGGTCCATTCTTGTCTTAAGGTCTAATTGATCTTTAAAGGTTGCCCCATGTGATTGTTGCATAGTGTCTTATCTTGTGATTTTGGTTGCACTTAGTTTGTTATATTGGAGGTCTTGAGGTGGTTTGGCTACTTGCATATCATGCTTCTAATGAGGGTTGGACCCGTAAGATTTTGATATGATGGTTAAGGATGGTGGATTTATATGGTCAACTACAATGGGTTAGTCACTTGTCTAAGCTTTATCCTTCGTTCGGGTGTTGTCCCCAAGTGAGGATGAGGGTAGGTGAAATTCGTATGTGTCTTTTCGGACTAAGGGTGAGCATTTGACTATTGTTGTAGTTGTTTGATTGACTTATGCATCGGCATTGTTTATGGGTTTCATGAATAGGGTCTTAAAACCCTACCTTGACATGTTAAGAGGTGGCCCCAAGTAGTGGCGCACTGTATTATTTAGAGCTTGTGAATTATTTGGGAATAGTGTTGCAAGTGTTGGACGATGAGAAGGGGTTTACTAAATATGGTAGGTGTAAAAGGAGGATAACAAGAATGTGGTTAGAACTCCTTAAGGATTATGATATGAGTGTGCATTAATTTCCCCGTTAAGGCTAATGTTGTGGTCAATGCTCTAAGTAGCCTAGCATGTGTTGATGATGGTGGTAAGAGGTGACTAGAGAGGTTCATCAGTTGGCTAGATTGGAGGTTAGGTTGGAGGAGGTTGAGCATGGTGGTGTAGTATTATTTATGGTTCTAAATCTTCTTTTGTTTAAGAGGTCTAGATTAAGCAAGGCCTTGTTTCTGCCTTATTAGAGTTGGAGGCTTTGGGTGAAGAATGGTAGAGTGGAGGTAGTCTCCCAAGGGGGAGATGGTGGTTTATGGTACCAAGTGGGCTATGTGTTATTAAGGTTGACAAATGATTTTAGGGTTGTGAGTCCTTATAAAATATACAGGGAGGTTAGTAAAGTGATATAAGGGTGGAATGACCTAGGCATATGGTTATGGTTTGTCCAGTTCTTCATGTTTTTAGGTTGAATGGATGTGTTGGTGACTCTAGTGTCATAGAACTCTTTGAGGTTGTAGGTGTGTGGAGGATAAGTTGGCTTAGGAGAAGGTCCCGGTAGAGGTATTGGATGGAAGGGTTGAAGAAGTTGATTGATGAGGACCTAGTATTCGTCAAGGCCCATTGGAAGAATCGCCAAGTCAATAGTGTCTCTCGGGGAGCTGGAGCGGGCATGGAAAAGTGATATCTGTACATCTTTCATTCTATTCAATCTTATGACATCATGTCAAACCATTTTTTGTGATTTCATGTCTTATATTTCAGCCCCTATGTCATTGCATGCATTCATGTTTATGTTGACAAGTTCATGATGATTTTAACACTTGTGTTCAGATTTTGAAAATGGTGTTTAAGTGCAATGTTGCATTCTTGTTGGGGCTGATTTTTCATGATTACACTTCTTATATACGTCTCTTTGACATTCCGGGAAGAATGTTCCCAAGGGGGCGATATTGAAATGCCCCACACCTGCCTAGGAATGCCCCCATAATCATAATTCCCTTATATGTCAAATAAGGGATATTTAAACACCCCTTCACGTAGCTCGGAAAGACCCTATGATGCATTTATTTTTCAATATCTCAAAATCCGTGCAGAATTTCATAATTCGACTTCATATTCTTGTTCAGAGGGTAAAATTGTGTGAGCAAAACGAGTACCTACAAGGTATACTTTGTCCGTGCCAAGAAAAATAATTTTTAGTGAAACTTTGTAAAAACAGTAGCTGCCCGTGACGGGTCCATGACGCAGACTTGACGCGGACTAGATCAAAATTTCTGAAAATTGTTCTTTTTACTCCAGGGCAATTAGATAATAATCTATACCTATATACATGAAAATCCCTCATTGTCAAGTCGTTTTGAGCCCTAAAAACCAACCAAAAACCTCTTAAAATCCTCTATAATCTTCATTAAATTCTCCATCCATTCTCAAGTTTCTCAAGAAGTCTTGTTGGAATTCAAGGAAACCGAGTCAAGCCCCATGTCCTCCTCAAGATTCAAAAGCCCCAAAACTCATCTGGATCTAAGGATTTCATTCAAGCTTCAAGTCTCCATTACAAATCTTGTTCAAGAAACTCTCCAAAGCTAAGGTATGTGGGTTTCTTTGATGGATTCCTTTTACCCATGATGCCAAGTTTCCTTTTTCTCAAAATTGGATGATTTAAAGTTGATTCACTACTGGGTCTTATTTATTATGAAAATCACTGCACATTGTGTTAGAGTTTATGAAAAATGTGATTGTTTTACTATGTTTTGATCTATGAATCTAATTTCTATTATGATATTTGATGAAGGGTTTTGATGAATATTATTTGTGTATGTTACCAAGTATCTATTGTTGGATTTATATCGAAGTATCTACCATGATAACTTCTTTCCTTGTATGATTTTACACTAGCATTACACACCCACTAAGTGTTTGATAAAATACCTTTTTTAAGGATTCTTTAAGTTTTGATGATCTATTGGTTGAGTTATGATTCAAGTGACTCTATGATGATTATGAGTTTTCTAAAGATGTGTTTAAATAATGAAAATGTTGATGATGTTGTAGGGTCGGACTAAGCCCTTTTTTTAAGATTATAACTCTTGTGAACATGTGATGTTGATGTTAAAGAAAGGTAATGCAGATGATGACTCATTCTTATGATTGAAGTTATGCTCACCATTTGAGGTCAATGATGTTAAGAGCTACTCATGCCATGTCCCTATGTTTATTGCAAGTATTAAAATATGATTATCTTATATATGTTGTAGGATTATACTTAGTACCGAGTGGACTAGAGGCGAGTTCCCAAGTCCTAGAACTACGTGCCACCGTAGGTGAAGGGATTAGAGGCGAGTTCACAAATCTCAAAAAGGAGAGTACCCTAAATATGAGATCTTGAGGCGAGTACCCGATTTTAGGCTTGAGGCGAGTACCCTAGTATAAGAACTAGAGGCTTGTACCTTGTTCACACAATCCTTAGTGGATCCACTTAGGCATTAGGAGGTTCACCTTAGCAAGTAACTTTCCTCCTTTCTTCCGATGTGGGGTTGACATTAGGATTCCAAGTTATAGCTCGCTTGGTCTTATCTTATGTCGGTTAAGGTTTCTTCCCACACTTACATATTATGAACTATAAAAGTTGATTTGGATTGTAAGCATGTATTATTTCAAGTATCATTCATACATGTCATATTGCTATTATGCTATCCATTGACTATGATATTGCATTTTATTTATGTTGTCTATCTCTTATTGCATTGCATCCAACATACTTAGTACATTTCAATGTACTAACATATTATTTATGCCTGCATAATATCACCATGTAGGGACCGATGCCCCTATTGATTATTCACCTTGTGGTTAGATGGATTGTTCAAGTTAGCATTTGGAGAATTCTCATGTCCGTGGACAACATCTATCCTCTCTCATGCTTATGTTTCGATTATATCTTGTATAATTGGATTACCTATTATCCTTATTATGAGGGTGAGTCTGGTTTCTTGTCTTGGCCCCCGCTAAGTATCTATGTTTAGAGGTTTTGTTGGACAAGTTGTGTATTATGCTTGAGCTTGACTCATATATGATATTTAAGTATTACTTCCTCTTTCTCCGCTTCCTTAATCCCAATTCTCCTTGTTTATGTTTGTCTCTTATTGTCATTTTTAATTGCTTCCATGACCAAGGATGTGTAATGATATGCTATGAGGCTTGTTTAGGGTTCCTTCGGGTTCCCCATTCGCCGATCACATCTAGGCCCTAGGCTTGGGTCATGACATTCAAGTTTCTATTGATGCTGTCATAGTTTAGTAATCTTTGTTAATTTTTGGAGACTAAGTTGTATCCACAATCTATTGTATTTTGGTAGATGCTCTTTTGAACTCTCGTCACCAGGTTTGTTTTGGGATTTGAACTGTATTTTGACACTATGGCTACTTACTTAAGTATTCATCTATTTTTCTTCTTTGAGGTTTCTTTTTGTTGTTTAGTCAAGTCTTTGGTGTATTTTAGTAGTGACCTCATTTTTAGGTCATGAAAAAGTTGATATTAGAGCACTAGATTTGTCGTTCTCGTGAGTTAAAGAGTAGGATATCTAGTAGAGTCTCACGAATTACTACATAGATGTCTATATCCATCTTTGAGATGGTACATGATACTTATTAGGATAAAGTTCTTTTGTTGATTTTTTCATGTGTTTCTCTCATATCACTATACTTGAATACCTCTAATCCACTTTTTCTACACGGATGCCAAAGGCTAGAGATACTACCAATGCCCTAGTTCATGAGCAAGGTAGGGATCGTGGAGAGTCAAAGGCTGACGCCATGGACATGCAAAAAGGGAAACACCAGTTCGAGGATGATCTTGAAAGGCCTCACCAGAGATTAGAATTTAGCCTAAGCTTATTGCTCAACCTATGATTGAACTTGAAGGGAAGCCCGAGGATCCAGTTCCACCCCTTATAGTTCCATATACTACACTAGTACTTTAGGATACACTAGTTCAACTATTAGTGAGGCTAAAGGGTACTCTTTTCACTAGTACTCTTTCGGGTTCTTTTGCTCATCCCATGCCCGTTGGTCCCTCTCAACCTATTCAGGGACCTGGTGTTAGATATCAGGACACGGAGTCATTTTCATTGCCTTTTATTGCACCACCAAGATTTTTAGCCTCGCCAATTTCTTTTAGTGCTACTATGTCACTATTTAAGCAAAAGAACTTCGAGAGGTTTGTGAGATTGGCTCCACCTAGGTTTGATAATATGGATGGAACTTATGAATTCTTGACAGAGTTCCATGATCAATTCTATAATTTGGGAATCCTAGAGGTCATGGGGTGGCATACACATCTAATCATTTCACCGATATGGCTAAGGAGTAATGGAGATCAATTCTTGCATGCATTCTAGCTGGTTCTCCCATGATGGGTTGGGAGTAGTTCATAAAGCTATTCCTTAAGAGGTTCGACCTTTACAACTTTCGTGATCGGCACCAAGATAGGTTTGACAAACCGGAACAGGGTTATATGTCAACGTCTGAGTATGAGGCCCAATTTCATGAGTTATCCCATTATGCTATGTCTAGTATTCCCATCGAATTTAAGAGGATTTATAGGTTAGTGAAAGCATTTGCTGGTTATCTTCTGGAGGCCGCAAGTACGGAACGACTGTGGCAATATCAACGGGATTGTTGTATAAACACTGGCTCATAAGTGATTGTTGTCGGATAAGAGAAACTCCCAAATAGGTTCTATACTAATAGTATTCTGATTGAATTGGATTGGATTGTATTGATGGATCATTGTGTACTCTTTCTTCTTGCTTAGATAGAGATTTGACACTTTGATTAAGTATTTTCTGAGTTGATGTTATTTTATATTATTCTACCTATATTTGAATCATTCAGTCATTTTGCATACTCGTACATTCCCCATACTGACATCCATTTGATTACATCATTTCATAATGCACAGACATGTACTAGCGATCATCAAAAAGAGCACCATTGAGAATATATTGCAATTAGTTGAGTTGGTGAGCTCTCCCCTACTCTGGAGGAGTCTCATTTATATTTTCATCGAGCTTTTAGAATCATACTTTAGGCTAGATTTATTTTGATTTGAGGTAGTCATGTGTCTATCATTAGCACCCTTAAACAGTTGATAGAGGCTTCATGGACTAGAGTTGATTTATTGACTGGATATTATGTTGAGCTACTCTCTTTCATACTAACCTAATTGGTTTGATATGATTATATAAGACTCAGATAATCCACTTTTTGTTATCACAGTCTTCCGTTGTGTTAAGAATGTTGATTGAATGAATGTGATAAGGTAAAGTGATTCGCTTGGGAACTAGAAATAGACTCTGAGTGCTGGCCACATCTAGGGTACCCTCCCGAAGCGTGACAAACTTGGTATCAGAGCATAGAGTTTAAATATCCTAGGGAGTCTATGAAGCCGTGTCTAGTAGAGTCTTGTTTATGGATATGTTGTGCACCACACTGTATAAACATAAGACTATAGGACATTAAGAATGGTTAAACTTCTTTCGTATTTTGATTCCTGTGATAGAGTTTAAACACAATAAAAACTCTTTTCTACTTCGTGTGTCATGCGTTTACGGAATTGTGATCATGCCTTTGAGAAGAGTTGTTAGAGGAAGAGGGCATCATACTAAACAATATGTTAACCAACCTGAGCTCCAGGATCATGACGAATCCATAGGCCCAGCTATCCCTACTGAGCAGCAGCAAAAGTTGAAATCTCGAATGCTGAGCTTCGCCCGACTATGCAGACTTTAGCCCAGGCTGTGACAGCACTTGTTGCTAGACAAGGAGTTGGTAGACAAAATGCAGAAGATACATCCAGAATTCGTGAGCTCTTGAGGATGAACCTACCTCAGTTCACAAAGTCTACACCCAATGAGTGTCATAACTCTTATTTTTTTTATTGAAGGGTTAATTGGTAATTTTAACCAGTAATAATTTTATTTTTTTAAAAAATAATAAAATAATAATAATAAATAAGAGAAGTGACCAGATTCTTTTTTTTCCACTCTGTCACTGCAACAGAGAAAGAAAAAAATTAAAGCAAATTTTCATCCCTTTCTTTTGGAAGAAAACACATGGCTCATCAATGTTATTCGGGGAAATTCAAACATAGAATTAACTTGATCTTTGTGCCACTATTTTGGGTGATAAAGCACAAGTATTTTCTTATTGTTGTGTGCTCTTGTTAGTTGAGATATATTTACTAGAATTTTCACTAATTAGGTTTTAACAATGATATTAATAATACATTTACTCTAATTTATAGTCTAAGGTATTGGGTATTAGGATTTAACCCTAAACTTGAAAGCATGGGATATTGAGACTTGAGTTTGGCCAACATAATTGATGTTGATAATCAATATTTTTTCATAGATTGAGGCAAGTAGGGGTTGTTTTAATGGGTGTTCTATGCATGCAAAGTTGTGGAACTTGTCATTAAGAAGGTAAGTGAGACTTTAAGTTTTAATGTTTGCTTTTCAAACATGCTTTGAAAAATATATTTTTCTCTGTCTGGTGCATGCGTGGGACAAGCTGTGCTTGGCAGAGTTAGTGCTCTTTAATCAACCTAAGATATGCTATTTTTGAGAAGAATATCGAATATTTTCATGAGTTATATGTGGTGGGATGCTGGATATCTTGTGATATGATTACTGGGGGCATACATAGTTGTCGTAATATGTTAGGGGTATACCCATGCTGCCGTGATATGTTAGGAGCGTTGTACACACTATCACAGTATATTTTTAGAGCATTATACATGCTGACATGGACTTGTCGAAGTGATGAGTTAATCTCCTTCATTGTCGTTTATGATAAGTTTTGAGTGTGGATTGAATTGAGATATGTAGTGACCCTATTGAATATTTATTTTGTAATGACTTTATTATTAAATAATGTATTCACTTTCAAAAAGGTATTCCCTTGAGATAAAACCAACCCCCTATTTTTCAACTCTTTGACTTGAATTTGTGTCGTTAGAGAAACTGATTTTCTTGAATCATCGAAAGGAATGAGGGAGGGGTTTGTCTTAGTGAAGTTTATTTACTTTTATGAAATTATATATGCTACACAATCCTTAATAATAAATATTAATGTGTGAGGAAACAAATAAGGAATGAAAAAAAAGAAATTTAGGCAGCGTTTTTTAATTTGCTTTTAACATGATACATGTTTACCCCTAAGGTAAGTCGGTTCCAAGACATGGAGGCACCTTATAAACTCCCTGATAGTTGTATAATTGATAAACATCACGAAAACTAGTAGTCCCTTTGAGCAAAAATCAAGAAACCCCTACTTTTTGATAAGTAGCTAAAGTTTGTCTTGAAACAGTGTAATATTTAGTAATTGTGGAGTATCTCATGGTCTAAAGTTGCGTTTGTAGTGGGTAAATATGTTTTGAAAAGCTGATTCACATATCTACAAACCTTTTTGTTTATGTGAAATTCTGAATTTGCTTGCATGGTACTGAAAAATGGGATGCAACATAGTGAAACTTTTGGCCAATTTTTCTGTCTGAGAAGCCTTTTATGTACTTCTGTTAGTATCTAAAGCTTATCTTGATATTTGAGATGTATTTTGTGATGGTTCTTAGTTATTTCTAACTCCAATACATGTACCTACAACTCTTGTGCTTATGTTGGAACCTAATTTGGTAGTTATGGATTCAATACAGTAGACGCAATTTAGAACAAGTTCTGTCCAGATTTTTGACATAGAAATCCCTAGGTGTGTGTTATTAGTGTTTTGATTATAAATTCTATTACAAAAGGTATTTTGAAGTGGTTCTTGATTTTTTTTCAGCCTATATTCATATACCTATAGTTTTCATGTGGATTAGAAAGCTTAGATTTTTCATTTACCAATTTAAAATCTAGTTGCGATACAAGACAGTCAAGCTGCCCAAAAGGGTATGATTTACACAAATGGGGCTCACTTTTGGTATCTATCTGATTAGTTTTTACCTATTGAAAGTGCTAAATATTAAATAAGTATTTAAATGAATATTAAGGTGCTGACACTCTTTCAATCTTAAGGAAATTGATTGAAGAAACTGATGTCGTATTGAACCATGACTTGAACTTGGTAGGGTCGGTTGCATGCTAAAAGGTTCAAGTTCATGTAAAAACTTATTCTTGTGCTTTTGTTACCTGCTGGTATATTTAAATATTATCTTCATATCTCATCTATGTTCTTTTCATTTTATCTGGTTGTTTTGATATATTTTGACACTTGCAAGGCACTCGCTTAATTCGCCCATTTGTGTGGATTGCTTTATCATTTGACATCCTTATGGACTTTGTCCTTCTTATAGCTGTGACTTTGTCACTATTGGCATGCCATTTTTTTGGATCAATTTGTTGGAAAGAAGAAGGGAAATTTAATGGTGAAAGTAAACAAAAAAACTAAGCAAAAGAGAAGCAAAAGATTACTGTAATGTGATGTTTCTGATTCAAAATGAAAGTGAAGAAATTGTCTATAAATAGGCTTACAATCAAAATGAAAGTCCTAAAATTTAAGTTCACTAACCCACTAATCTACTGATTACTAATAATCTACAAGGATAACTTGCAAGGATATCTAACACTTGCTAAAATAAAGGAACCTAACAACTAACTTCTTGAAGACTTGGTCAACTTCTTTTTTTGAATCATCTCTCAACACTCCCCCTTGATTCAAAACTGCAAACTCCAAGTTGACCTCTAAAGAACTTGTGTTTTGCTTGCAGAAGCGACTTAGTAAAGATGTCTGCTATTTACCCGTTTGTATCACAAGACTTCAAAGTAATTTCTCTAGTAGAAACTAGGTCTCAAATATAGTGATAGCGAATATTGATGTTCTTAGTTCTACTATGAAATGCTGGCTTCTTTGTCATTGCAATAGCAAATATATTGTCACAAAAAATCTCAGCACCAACTGGTTTCTAATTAAAATATGCAAGTAATCTCCTTAACCAAACTGCTTGACAAGTTGCAGATGTTGTTGTAATATATTGAGCCTCTGAAGTTGATAAAGCCACCATGTTCTGCTTCTTTGAACTCCATGAAACAGCTCCAGATCCAAGATTAAACAAAAAACCAGATGGTACTTTTTTGTCATCAATGTTGCCTGCATAGTCATTATCAATAAAGCCAGTTAATATGAAATTTGTTATTTTTAGAATACCAAACTCCATGCTCTATAGTCCTAGCGATATATCTTTGTACTCTCTTTGCGATCTCGATATAACACCGACAGAGTAAGCAATGTGTGGTCTTGTATGAGACAAGTAGTTCAAACTACCAACTAGACTTCTAAATAAGATGCATTTGCCATTTCATAATCATCATCACGGCACAACTTCTCATTGATATTCATCGGAGTAGCAGCAGCATTACAACTTAACATATTGAATCTTTTCAAAAGATATGTTGCTTACTTTCATTGTGAAGGAAATATGCCATCATCTTCCTGCTTCACCTCAAGACCACTATCGTCTCCCTGTTTCACCTCAAGACCAAGAAAATCATGCATCATTCCTAAATCAGACATCTCAAAATTCTTTATCATGCAGTATTTAAATTCAGTGATAATAGACTCGCTTGAACCAATATACATCATATCGTCAAGATAAAGACATACAACCAATAAATAATTTTTACCTCCTCTTTTTATATAAAGAGTAGGCTCATTGTTACTCCTTTCAAATCCGTTTTCTTGGAAATAAGCATCAAATTTAAAGTACCATGCCCGCGGCGCTTGCTTTAAGCCATAGAGTGCCTTTCTGTAACCTGTAAACCTTATCTTCTTTACCATTAACCAAAAAACTTCAGGTTGTGAGACATAAACTTCCTCTTCCAGATCGCCATTTAAAAAGGCAGATTTAATATCAAATTGGTACACTAGCCAATTTAAATTAGCAGCCAAGGCAAAAAAGATTCTCACAGTTTCAAAGGGCTACAGGAAAAAAGTTTCTTCAAGATTGATACCTTTTCGCTAGGAATAACCCTCTGTGACAAGCCTTTCCTTGTGCTTTTAGATGCTGCCATCAGCATTATACTTGGTTTTGAACACACATTTGAGCCCTATAGCTTTCTTTCCTTTTGGCAAATTTACCAAGTCCCATGTCTGATTCATTTGAATAGTCAATATCTCCTCTTCCATAGCTTTGCACCATTTATCCTCTCTTTTAGCATCTTCAAAGTAAATAGGATCTGAAACAAGTAAAACAAAAATATAAGATGTGTTATCAGCATATCTGGGATTCGGTCTCCTATCCCTTTTTGATCTTCTTAATGGAGTTGGCTCAGTTGAAGATTCTTCCAATGTTGGAGATAATGTCGGTACAATTGATGACGTACTTGATGGACCTGCCAAAGAAGGATCTGCTCCATACTCTTGATTAACAATATCGTCAGAGGGCAATAATTGAATATTTGAACTTTCATTTCCTGAATTAACGTTCCAACTTGCATCTTCATTAAACTCAACATTTCTATTGACTGTAATTTTACCACTTACTGGATTATACAGCTTATAAGCTTTGGATGATGTGCTATATCCAACAAAGATACATTTTTCACATTTTTCATCAAGTTTGTGTCGAGCCTGTGAATTCACCAAAGCATAAGCTATACATCCAAAGGCACGTAAATGGATTACCTCGGGCTTATTACCTCTCCATAATTCATATAGTATTTCATTCAACACTGCCTTAGTGAATGAGATATTCAGCAAATACACAGTAGTTGCAACAGCTTCAACCCAAAATCACTTTGGTACACCCCTGCCTTCTATCATGCTTCTGCACATCTCAACAATCTTGTGATTCTTTCATTCGTCTATATCATTTTGCTCTGGTATGTGGTATTGAACCATTGGGTCCTTCCACCCATGGTGCCTAAATCATCATTTACTTAATATTACATGATTTAAATTTGATTTTACATGTGCCTTGCATATTGAGAAATTTACTATAAGTGATTTTAGTTCATGAAAATATGATTGTTTTAGCATGTTTGGAGCTTCAAATCTTGGATCTAATATTGGATTTGATGAGGGGCTTTGGTATGAATGTCTTGGGGGTGTTGCAATATTGATTAAAGGTTTTACCACTGATTTTTCTGCATGACTTCATCTCCAAATTGCATGATCTTTTACCCCTATTACACACCCTCAAGGTGTTTGATAAAATGTTCGATTATGTTTTCTTGAAGAATTGAAGGTCAAAGCATAAGATATGTTAGGAATGATGTTATTATGATGAAACGAGTGTATGTACATGGTTATTCCTACATGAGATATTGCATTAGAGATTATGATGAATCCTATATAAAGTATTGCATAGACCATGCCCGATCCGAGGGGACAAGAGCCTGGGTAACCTAGAATGAGGGTTAATACTCATCTCCACCTAGGTGATGGGGTGCAACATCACCAACCTAGAATAAGGGTTAGTACACATCTCCACCTAGGTGATGGAGTGGCAACATCACCAACCTACCGAGGGGTTCGTACCTTGTAAAGCAATATTAGTCTCATCTTCACACATACTTAGTACATTCAGATGTACTAACGCATACTCTTGCCTATATTATATCACCATGTAGGAACCAGTGTCCAAGTTGATCATCCTTCTCCACGTGGCTAGATGGTGCTATTCCAAGCTTGTTGGTGAGTCCTCCATTTCAAGGACTTTGGTTTATGTTTTCCTCTTATCTATGTGTTGAGACACTATCTTATGTTCTATTTGGCTGTGAGGATGAGTCCAGTTACTTTGTCTTGGCCCCCGCTCTATCTATGTATTTAGAGGTGTTTATTGGACATGTTGTGTACTTATGTATGAGCTTTGACTTTTGACTCTTGATTATGGCGTTTATGCAAGCTTTCTCTTTGTCCCATTGTCCCTATTCTCAATATATACGTTTCTGTATGCTTCCGCGACCAAAGATGTGTAATGACAAGTTAATAGGCTTGTCTAGGGTACTTTCGGCTTCCCCATTCATTGTGTCACATCTAAGCCCTAGGCTTGGTCGTGACAAACTTGGTATCAAAGCACTAGGTTGATAGATCCTTGGAGTTCAACACACTGCGTCGATTAGAGTCCTTTTTATGGTTGTGAAGCGTGCTATGTCTATGAATAGGAGGCTATGAGGCATTTTAGGAAATGTTTCCCTTCTTTATGTCCTAAGTCGTGCTATAGAGTTGTATAAGTATTCCCACCTTAACGATTGTTCTTTTCTATGCTAGATTATGTCAAATACTAGAGGAATACGGGCCCAAACTCCCGAGGAGCAACTTACCAATGGTGAGCTCCGGGATGCTCTTACTATGCTTGCCCAAGTGGTGGCCAACCAAGTCCAACAAGGGGCCCAATCCACTTATGCTACTGTCCCAGGAGCTAGGGTAAGGGACTTCATGAGGATGAATCCTCTGGTTTTCCATGGGCCAATGGTGGATAAGGATCCACAAGAGTTTATTGATGAAGTTTACAAAATCTTGTCAATCATGGGTATTGGGCGAAATGAGAAGGCAAAGTTGGTGGCGTACCAACTCAAGGGGGTGGCCTAGATTTGGTTTGATCAATGGAACGGTGAGAAGGGTAATGGCTATGTGGTTCCTTGGGAGGAATTCAAATTGGCCTTCCTTAATTGGTTCTTCCTTCTTGAGCTTAGGGAAGCAAAGTTGTTGAATTTATGAACTTGAGACAAGGTGGTATGAGTGTGAGGGAGTATGCCCTCAAATTTAATCAGCTTTCAAAGTATGCTCCTCATTTGGTGGCTGAACTTGGTCAAGGATGAATAAGTTTGTTATGGGGGTCTCCGAGTTGGTAAGTGAAGAGTGACAATCTGTCTTGCTTATTAGTGATATAGACTTGTCTCAGTTAATGACATATACCGAGCAAGTGGATGAAGAAAAGTTGAGAAAAAGGAGGGGCCATGAGGCCAAGAGATCTCATATTAGGGGCAAGCTTCATAGGGGTGGTCGATTTCATCAAGGCCAAGGGCCTCCTCATGCTACAAATAGGGAGTTTTCCAATGACCTCCCTAGACCTCAAGGTGTAGGTGGTATGGCTCCCATTGATATGTGTACTACAAGTAGGAAGAGTCATAAGGGCCCATGTTTGAAGGGTTCCAATGCATGCTTTGAATGTGGGGAGCTTGGTCATAAGAAGGTAGAATGTCCTACAAACCGTGGCGAGGTTCGGGGTGCAAATGCGGTTCCATTAGGTAGAGGTGGTCCTCAATGTGGTGCGCCTAGGCACAATCGATTCCATGCTCTACATGGGAGGCAAGGGGTTGGTGAAGTCCCCGATGTTGTTACCAGTATGTTGAAAATCTTTGATCTTGATGTATATGCTTTGATTGATCGAGGTGCCACCCTCTCCTTTGTTACCCCCTTTGTTGCTAAAAAGTTCCATGTTGAGTTGGAGTTATTGCATGAGTCATATGAGGTGTCTACTCCTATTGGTGCATTTATTGTTGCTAGGAAGGTGTATAGAACTTGTCCGGTTTGCATCTTGCATAAAATCTTACCTTGTGATCTTGTTGAATTAGATACGATTGATTTTGATGTTATTCTTGGGATGGATTGGTTGCGTGCATAATATGCTTATATTGATTGTAGGACCCATAGGGTCAAGTTTCAGTTTCCAATCAAACCCGTCCTTGAGTGGGAAATTCATGATATAATAGTGAGGGGTAGGTTCATCTCATACATTAAAGCCCATAGGTTGATTTCTAAGGGGTGTTTGTATCATCTTGTGATAGTCAAAGATGTATAGTCCAAAGTCCCTTCCATTGAGTCGGTTCCAGTTGTAAATGAATTTCTTGATGTCTTCCCAAATGACCTTCCCTGTGTCCCCCCAAAAGCGAGATAGATTTTGGCATAGATCTCCTTCCTGACACCCAACCTATCTCCATTCCCCCTTTCCGTATGGCCTCGGCAGAGTTGTAGGAGTTAAAGGAGCAATTGAAAGATTTGTCGGAGAAAGGATTTATTAGCCTAGCCAGTCACCTTGGGGTGCATTGATGTTGTTTGTAAAGAAGAAAGATGGGTCACTTAGAATGTGCATTGACTATCGGCAACCCAATAGGGTCACTATAAAGAATAAATATCCTCTTCCAAGGATTGATGGCTTGTTTGACTAATTGCAAGGGGCTAGATTTTTCTCTAAGATTGATCTTTGGTTCGGGTAACATCAAGTAAGGGTGAGGGAGTGTGATACTCCAAAGATGGCCTTCTGGACTAGGTATGGGCATTATGAATTTGTGGTGATGTCCTTTGGATTGACAAATGCACCGGCCATCCTCACGGACCTAATGAATAGGGTCTTCAAGCCCTATCTTGATTCCTTTGTTGTGGTCTTCATTGATGATATTTTAATTTATTCACATAGTAGGAAAGAGCATATGGGCCATTTGAGGGTCGTGTTACAAAGATTGAGAGAGGAGAGATTTATGTTAAATATGACAAGTGTGAATTTTGGTTGAAGGAGGTTGCATTCTTGGGTCATGTGGTGTCCAGGGATGGTATAAAAATGGATCCTATCAAAACTGATGTGATTAGGAATTGGCCTAGACCATTGACCCAGTTGGATATTAGGAGTTTCTTGGACCTTGCGGGTTACTATAGAAGGTTTGTGAATGGGTTCTCCTCCATTGCTTCTCCTATGACAAAATTGACTCAAAAGAAGGTTAGGTTTTTTTGTACCGATGAATGTGAGAAAAGTTTCCAAACATTGAAAGATAGACTTGTGTCTGCTCCTATATTGTCACTACCGAATGGGCTTGAGGGTCTTGTTATGTATTATGATGCATCTAGAGTTGATTTGGGTTGTGTACTAATGCAAAATAGTAAGGTCATAGCCTATGCTTCTAGGCAACTCAAAGTGCATGAAAAGAACTACCCTACCCATGATCTTGAATTGGCCGCCATGGTGTTTGCATTAAAGATTTAGCGTCATTATTTGTATAGGGTGCATGTTGATGTCTTCACCGATCATAAGAGCCTTCAATAGTCTTCACTCAAAAAGATCTCAACTTGAGACAAAGAAGATGGCTAGAACTCCTTAAGGATAATGACATGAGTGTGCATTACCATCCGGGTAAGGTAAATGTTGTGGCAGATGCTTTGTGTCACGGCCCAAAAATGGGTGTGATGGCACTTGTCTTGTCTCACCAAGACAAGTCAGCCTACAACCCAACTATAACATCAAAAATGCGGAGTTATAACAAAATGAAAGTTCAATTATGGATAACGAGTCAACTTGATTAAAAACCCCCAAAAGTTGAGATAGAAATCATTGGTTAAAGTTAATTTTTGTGAAGTTTCCAGTGTGTTCTCCTTGAAAAATATACAATTTAGCCTTTTGAATCGCTCAAATCTGATCAAAATTGAGAGAGAAATCATAGGTTAAAGTTTGAGGAAAGTTTGCGATCTTCTCTTCTCTTTCTTGGAGAAAATCCCCAATTTTCGCAATTCTTTTAAAGTGAAAGAACTT
>JAABOM020073378.1:0-35468 GCA_011800125.2 Solanum clarkiae | reverse complement strand
TCTAGTTGATTAGTCATTTAATTGGGTCCCAAACTTTTATAATTTAATCCAATTAGGGACTTCCGAAATTAATTTTTCCAATTGGACTTCCAAAACACCCAACTCTTATACTCATGTACCATAATTAGCTTAAGTGCAATTTACACAATATTTACGAAATTTTCCATGTGACCATTTTGCCCCAATTAAAATATTTACGGGGTCTAACAGTAAGATTGATTTTATAGTATTAGCAGCAATTGTTGAAGTACTTACAACAATTGCTATGGTTGTTGTTTTTCTTTAATTTTTGTTGTTATAATTTTTGTGAGAAAAATGTATCGCATGCCCTAATTTCTACTTGGTAAAGTTGTTCTTGGTGGTAGTCTTTGACTTGTTATTGTACTCTTTGAAGATGAAATTTTTGGATATGTTGTTGTTATTTGATTTTTGTTGTTCTACTCTTTGTGAGAAAAATATTTGGTTCATTGATTGATTTCGGGTATGGTTGGTTACTCGATTTTAAGTATTAACAACAATTTTGAAAGTACTTACAACAATTGCTATGGATGTTTTTCTTTAATTTTTGTTGTTATGCTTTTTCTGAGAAAAATGTATTACATGCCCTAATTTTTACTTGGGTATGGTTGTTCTTGTTGGTGTTCTTTGACTTGTTGTTGTACTCTTTGAAGATAGATTTTTGGGTATGTGGGTGTTGTTGTTGTTTGATTTTTGTTATTGTACCCTTTATGAGAAAAATATTTAGTTGGTGGGAGATTTTAAAGTATTTACATCACTTGTTGAAGTATTGACAACAACTGCTATGAGTGTTGTTGTTGTACTCTTTGTGAGAAAAATATTAGTGTTGAGAAAAATATTATTACTGTTGGGATTGCTAAATTTTTTTAAAAAGTCAGTAAAGCAGTTGCTGAAGTTTTTATAGTAGTTCCTTTGAAAGTCTTTCATTCATGTAGTAATGTGCTCTTAAATACGTTGTTATTGATTGTTGTTTTACTTTTTTGTGAGAAAAAAAAAACACATGTTCATGTAGGGATGTTGTTGATTTTTTTTCCGTACAAGCTTGAAAAATATGTATTTGCTGAAAATCTCAGGATCTGCTGTAAATAGATGAAATAGTTACTGAAATTATGTATCTGCTAAATATCTCAGGATCTGTTGAAAAACAACTAATAGATTATCTCTGTTTTGGGATGTTCATGTAGGTATGTTCTTGATTGTTATTTTCGTATCAAGTTTGAAAAATGTGTATTTGCTGAAAATCTCAGGATTTACTGTAAATAAATAAAACAGTTATTGAAGTTGTGTATCTGCTGTAAAAAAAAACTAATAGATTATATTTATTTTGTGACAGGACTTTTTATATCAATAGCTCAATCTAAATGAAAAAAATTCTAAACTTGATATTCTTACGAGAGCTTGGAGAAGGAGACTAGTTATATCTGAAGAAGAGGATGAATCACAACAAGAATTAGCAAATCCTATTGAACATGTCACTGTTGAGGTTGTTGTTGGTGTCAGTCCCTTAGTTACTAAGTGTCAGTCCCTCAGCAAGGGAGGAGGAGACAAATTTCAAAAAGCACTCATAAGCGGCAAGAAGAAGGAAACAACTGCTATGGAGGAGTAGCAACTAGCAGCTGTTATGGACGAGCAGCAACCAGCAAATGGTACAAACGAGCAGGAATCAGCAGATGCTACAAAGGAATAATAACCAGTAGATGACCCAAAGAAAATAGCATAAGTGTTGGATTGGTGATTTCTATATTTGTGTTATTTTAGGATGATGAGGTTGATTTAAAAGTTGGATGATGTTCATTTAATGTTTGGATGATGGGTATATTTGAAGTTCGGATAATGGGTATTTTATTCTTTTCTAAACTTTTGGGTATGTTGATGATGGATATCTTTTTATGAACATTGGAATTTTCTTATTTTCTTACTTTTTTTAGTATGTTAATGATGGATATTTTATGTTATAGACATATCTTCTTTTGTACAAAAATCTCCTTTTATGTTGAAATGTTAGATATTGTTTTGAATATTAAAGTTTAACAGTCGTAACATTTACTATGAATATACTCAGCAAGTCAGCATCTTGCTAGGGCTATCCTTATATCTGCTGTGAAATGACTTAGCAAGTTACTCAGCAAGTCAGCATCTTGCTAGGGCTATTCTTATATCTGCTGTGAAATGACTCAGCAAGTTATCTACTTACTGGGATAGTTTTAACATTTGTTGTGAATATACTAAATAAGTTGGCATCTTGCTGGGTTGTCCTTATATCTGCTGTGAAATGACTCAGCAAGTCATCTACTTGTGGAGATAGTCTTAACATTTATTGTGAATATACTCAGCAAGTCAACATCTTGCTGAGGCTATCCTTATATTTGTTGTCAACAAGTCATCTACTTGTTGGGATAGTCTTAAAATTTGTTGTGA
Organism: Solanum clarkiae; assembly: GCA_011800125.2. Classification (NCBI taxonomy): domain Eukaryota; kingdom Viridiplantae; phylum Streptophyta; class Magnoliopsida; order Solanales; family Solanaceae; genus Solanum; species Solanum clarkiae. The sequence continues at coordinate 33,032 of JAABOM020073378.1, read as the reverse complement.
ATACACTCAGCAAGTAAGCATCTTGCCGGGACTATCCTTATATCTGCTGTGAAAGGACTCAGCAAGTCATCTACTTGCTGGGACACTCGTACCAATTGTTGTAAATATATTCAATAAGTCAGCATCTTGGTGGAGCTATTCTTATATCTACTGTGAAATGACTCAGCAAGCCATCTACTTGCTAGGACAACTGTACCATTTACTGCGAATTTACTCAGCAAGTCAACATCTATTGAATAATTGCCTATTTAAATGTCATATCTAATCAATGCATAACTATAAGCTAATAACATCTATCATATCTAGTGATAAATTGAGTTGTGTTAGTCCAATTTTAAAAGTTAGATTCAGTAGTAATCTTATACATTAAGGTAGTAATTAGATAAGTAATATACAATTTGTTGATTAATTGTATATATAAGTGATTGTAATTAAGTAACTTGATCATTAGTTGATTGTGTCAATATATCTTATAATGTGTGAGGTGGTGTCAGTTCAATCTTGGATTAAATGCTAGAATCAGTAATAATCTTATATATTGAGTTAGTAATTACATAAGTAATAAGATCATAGTTATTTTAGTTGGTTTCTTCATTAATTAATTAGTTCACTTAATCAGAATTATAGATGAATATAGTGATTTTAGTCCAATTTAACACTAAAAATAAGTCTATGGTAAAGATTTTATTTGAATCTGTTATAGCAAGTTGGCTAGTTGTTGAATGTGTTCCAGCAATTTTTATAAAAAATCTCAGCAAGTTAGACAGTTGTTGGATTTCTCTTAGCAATTGTTGGTTTGTAATAGCAAGTCAACAGGTTGTTTAGCATTTGCTTAACTCTTCTATAGCAAGGTACTTAGTTGCTATAGTAAATTGACTAGAAGCTGATGGTATCAATCATATCTAGTGATAAAATTGAGTTGTTTTTAGTCCAATTTAAGATTAAAAGTTGATTCAATGGTAATCTTATATATTGAGATAGTAATTAAACAAGTAATATATAATCTATTGAGTAACTGCATATGTAAGTGATCGTAATTAAGTAAATTGATTATTAGTTAGTTGTGTCAGTATATCTTATAATATATGAGGTGGTATTAGTCCAATCTTGAATTAAATACTAGAATCAATAATAATCTTATACATTAAGATAGTAATTACACAAGTAGTAGGATCATAGTTATTTTAGTTGGTTTCTTCATTAATTAGTTCATTTGATCATAGTTATAGATGAATATAGTGAATGTGTTATAGCAAATTTGCTAGTTGTTGAACGTGTTCTAGCAATTGCGGTAAAATATCTCAACAAGTTAGACAGTTGTTCAATTTATCTTAGCATTTGCTGAACTATTATATAGCAGGGGAGTTAGTTGTTATAGCAAATTGACTATTATTTGTTATGAGTTGATCAACAATTGTTGTGATATGACAATATTTGTTATAAAATGTGTAGCAATTGCTGATATACTCTGTAGCAATTAACATAAATGGTGTAGTTTTGTTGTAAATGCAGTAACAATTGCTGAAATATTCACTAGAAAAACGTATTCAAACAATAATAATACTAATAATATTAAATTATTAGAGAAAGAGATGGTCACTGTTAGTCACTATTATTTTTGGTGAAAAATATTTTCTGGCTACAAAAAAAAAATAATTTCCCTCCACCTCTATGGTCTACTTCACTATCTTTTCTATCCATGGTATTAATTGATGTAAGTTTGGAATAATGACATATAAATTCTTCTTCCTTAATTCTCTCTCATTTTTGCTGCTTGTGTTAAAAAAAGAATTAGGGAAAAGGGAGAAGTAGGTGGGGAGAAAGGGAGGATTTTTTAATTTTTTTCTTTTATAAAAATAGTCCTTTTCTTTCTTTATTTTTAAAATTATAGTGTGTGTGTCTATATATATATACCAACACAGATACATACACTATATTAAAAGCGTGAAGACCCTTAAAAATATTATTTGAACTTTTTGTCCTTCACTAAAATACTCTTCTTTAGATAAATAGTCTTTTCACTATTTTTCTTAATTAATTACTTAACCTTTTATTTTATTCAATTTTAGGATTCCCTTTGGGATTAGAATTTCTTTATATTTGAAATACACTTTTGATTTAGGACTATTTTATGTAAATAATTACCTAAACTTTTGACTATCAAATATTTTATTGATAATAAAAATATATAATATAACAAATTTAAAAAGAAAATAATCAGTAAAATTATGTTGGAAGCATTAAATTACTCTGTTTATATTTAGGAATCTTTTGTTACATTAAATTTTAGTAAGTTAATTATTTAACTTCTAATTATTTAACTATAAATTATTACTTTAGGTATTCAAAAACTATTAACATATCTATGTTATAAGTAATTGAATTGATTTTCTCATCTTTCTCATTTCACAATAAACTAAGTTTTTGCATCAAACTAATAGTGTTTATTTAATTTTTTGTATATGAATATTGTATTTATTTAATGACAAGTATTATTTATATATCATTTTTAAATTGATGTGGCATATACATGCAAATAGGGGTGTGCAACAGTCAGTTCGATTAGATTTTATACATTATTGGTTCGGTTTATTAGTTTTTGATTTTTAAATACGTTAAACCAATAAGAATTCAACAAAATATTTTTTATCAGTTTTCGATTTATCGGCTTTAAGTCCTTAATGGTTTGATTTTTGATTTACCCGATAAGAATGATAATGAGAATTTGCATTAACAAAAAATAGATAGAGTATGAAGATTATGTTTATAAACTTGCAAAAACAGTAATTAGTTAATTACAAATTAAAATACTGAAGTGGATAACTAATCACTTAAGTACCGTAAAGATTAAAATATATAAAGTATTGCAGTAGTGTCCTATTACTATTAAATTATTAATATTTAATATTTATAAAAGGATAAAATAGTAAATTATTATAATCTTATTGGGTTATCAGTTTACCCAATAACCCAATAGTAAAAATCGACATCGAACCGATAACCCAAAAATCTTTTTTTTTCTAAAACCATTAAAAACCTGATAACCTAATAACCCAATAACAATAAAACAATAACGTTTTATCGGTTCAATTTATCGGTCGATTTGGCTTTTGTACACCCCTACGTGCTAAGCACGTAGACTAAAACTAGTATATATATACACATACACATACGTGGCAATCAAGGATTGGTGCGTGATATCACCTTTTTCTTAAAAGTAGGACTGACTGTCACGGCCCGGGAGGGTACCCTTGTCATGGCCAGCACTTGAAGAACCATTGTTATTCCCCAAGAGAACTATCTCGCCTCATCGTCACATCAACTCAACAGAGGAAGAAAGAACTCAGAATATAAAGACCTCATATGAAAGAATAGAGCATATGATATAGATATATTTATGCAACTCTACTATATTATACTTTCAAAGTGAAATAGGTTTAGATATATCAGTACTCAAATACTCCTTACTCATAGTCCACGAAGCCTCTAATCAACAATCTAGATGGTGTCATAACAGGACATGAATGACCCAAACAAAGAAAGAAAAATCTACTAAATCAACTCATAAGATAAAATAGCTCCTCCGGAAAGCAAAAAGGGCTCACCAACTCTGGAAGTGTATTGATCTGGTCCTCAACGATGCGTGGGCTGAAGTCCTCTATCACCTGTATCTGCATCATAAAATGATGAAGGGCCAAATGAACATCAGTACATGGAATATACAGGTATGTAAAATGGCTCAACCTCGACTCAACATCTCATGTTCGACTTAGTACATGCAAGTTTTAAAAGTAAATCATGTTTTTATAATATACTCAGTAGAAATAAACTCAATTTAAGATGTTATGCTTAATCAATATTGCTTAGGAGTTTCTCTTAACCGACATCCACATCCCATCACCTTTAATTTGGTAATGTACAACGAAAGCGACATCATTGCCACGCTCGTACTACGGTAAAGAGCGATCAACTCTCTCTTGGATCCATAATAAATGTCCACTTACGGGACAAGAGTCGCTAGAACGAGTTGTACGACTATCCTACGCTAGCAACTTAGTTCTGTGGGTTAAAGTAGATGTTAATTCGCTCCTCGCTTGGTGGTCGATACTTCTCCTAAGACTAAAACATGCTCAATTCATCAATCAACTCAATCCTCATTACTCAATCAAGCAACTCTAATCTCAATGCTCAATCAATCAACTCAAATCTCAACCTCATTGTGTTATCTCATCTTAACTCATCTCAGTTACTTATCAGCTCATTCAATCAATATAAATCATCAAATTCTACTCAGACTCATACAGTCATTTAGACTCACTCAATTTGACTCATCAAGGTAACCATATATAGTAATGTAGGTGACACAATACGACATGCTTTTCATACTCAATCATACTCAAATTACTCAACTTAAATGCGCAAACTCAACCTCAACTCAATGACATGCATAGAATTTTATAAAATCATATGATTTAGGGCTCATGCTATCAAATATAAACTTTGCCTCAATTTCATATATAGAAATTATGTAATGCAGCAAATACCTCATAAGTTATCAAGAGAGTTCGCAATAAATGCAAGAATTTTAGTACTAAGATAATAAACTTTCTCAAATCTCAACTCTTCTCCAATTCTGACTCAAGATGATGAAAGGGGCATGTGAAAAAGATAATTTCACACTTTAGTAAGCTTTACATACCTGGAAATAGAAGAGTCGAACCTCAGTCGATCCTCACACTTGAATTAGAAACCCTAGCTTTTTCTCCCTTCTCTAGTGCTCTTCAAGATACCCTTGAGTGAAGAATGATGAATAATACCCTTAAGGTTCTGTTTTAAGGCTTTATTCAAGCCTAAAACGATCAAAGGTCTAATGAAATAGGGATTGGAATGGACAAAAATGCCCCTCTTAAAAATTACGAGTCTACGAAACCCCGTCTATGATTCTAGATTGTTCTACGAGTCATAGACAGTCTCTCATAACCCAAAAGGGTCCTGAAATTAACTTACTGGAATTTACCACGAAATCCCTCTACGAGCCATAAAGAATTTTATGGGTCATAAACTCTTCTCATAAATAAGGGGTCTGGGAACTTGAGTTAGTGGAACTTGTCATGAAACCTTCTCTATGAGTCATGATATACTTTACGAATTTCATTTTGTATATAGGCCTCAGACTTAGAAAATTTCACCAATTCCTTTGGGGTTTTACGAGACCCATTCTACGAGTTATAAGCTAAACTATGAGTCGTATATGTCCCTCATAAACTTCTTTCTGTAGTTTTTCTTAGTCTTTTCTCAGCAATCTCTGCACATCCACTCCAGATCAGGTAGAAAGAATTAGGGGGTGTTACATTATCTCCCTTTTGGGATCATTTGTCCTCGAATAAAAAGAAAACTAAGAAATTAAGTCAAGGCACAAATCACTCTATGGACTCTAACAATCAACCAACTCTCACCTCGCTAATGCAATAAGCTAATCAGGAATTTTCAGTAAGTAAAACAATCAAACAGTCAACAAATCGCATCAATCCTCATTGGACTCTAGAACTCTATCGTCTATCATATAGAGAATGAAAGAAAGACTTAAGGAATGAAAATTCAAGGACTTAGAGGGAAATCATCACCATCAACTCTCTCATCATCAGTAAGAAGGAACAAATGAGGGTATTTGGCCTTCATGTCCTCTTCCGCCTCCAAGTAGCCTCTTCTACAAATTGGTTCCTCCATAATACTTTGACAGATGCAATCTCTATGGTTCTTAATTTGTTAACCTGACGATCAAAGATTTGGACAGGAACCTTCTTATAACTCAGACTGTCTTTCACTCTAATACTCTTGACAGGCACAACCAATTGTGGATCTCTCAAACACTTCTTGAGCATAGAAATGTGAAAACTGGATGGATAGCCTCTAACTCTGATGGAAGTTCTGACTTATATGCCACATTGCCCACTCTATTTTTGATCTGATAAGGGCCAATGTACCTTAGACTTAGCTTCCCTTTCTTTCCGAACCTCATCACCCCTTTCATGGGTGACACTTTCAAATATACCCAATCGTTGACCTCAAACTCTAAGTGTCTTCTCCTAATGTCTTTATAGGATTTCTGTCGACTCTTCGCAGTCCTCAACCTTTCTTGAATGATCTTCACCTTCTCCATAGATTTGTAAACCAATTTTAGTCCAATCAACTCTGCTTCACCTACCTCAAACCATCCAATCAACAACCTACACCTCCTCCCATAGAGTGCCTCATATGGGGCCATCTGTATGCTCGATGGACACTGTTGTTGCAAGCAAACTCTATCAAAGCCAAATGGTCATCCTACTTACCCTTAAAGTCAATGGCACAGGCCCTCAACATATCCTCCAAGGTCTGAATAGTACGTTCTGCTTGGCCATTCGTTTGCGGGTGAAAGGTAGCACTAAGGTGCACCTTCGTACCCAAACCCTTCGATATCTCCAAAACTGAGTAGTAAATTGATTTCCTCTGTGTGATATGATGGACAAAGAGACTCCATGTAGTTTAAAAATCTCCTTTATGTAGAGTCGGGTGCAATCCTCCGCGGTGTTAGTTGTCTTAACTGCCATGAAATGTGCAGATTTTGTCATCATGTCAACTATCGCCCAAATTGAATCATGTTGCTTGTAGTGCCTCGATAAGCTGGTGACAAAGTCCATGTTAATCATTTCCCATTTCCACTCTGTAAATCTCAAAGTTCTGAGCTACTCCATATGTCCTTTGGTGCTCAACTTTAACTTATTCGCAATTCGGGCACTAGGAAACTAATTCGGCAATGTCTCTCTTCATTCCACTCCATGAGTAGACTTCCCTCAAGTCATGGTACATCTTAGTCGACCTTGAATGGATAGAATATCTAGAACTGTGGGCCTCTACCATAATCCTACCTCAAATATTATCAACATTAGGAACACACAATCAGCCTTGATACCTCATCACCACATCTCCCCTGTTGGAAAAAGCCATCACTTTTGGCTTATGCATATCCTGCTTCAATTGTACTAAGATAGGATCTTGATCTTGTTTCTCCTTCACCTCCATTACTAAAGATGATACCGACCCATTATGCACAAGGACTCCTCCTTCGCCTGATTTATCTAATTGGATTCCCAATCATCCTAGTCTATGAACCTCTTTGGCTAATTCTCTCTTCTGCTCCTCCACATGGGTGGTGCTTCCTATGGAAAACCTGCTAAGAGCATCAGCAACCATATTAGCTTTATCTGAGTGGTAGAGGATGCTCATATCTTAGTCCTTGAGTAACTCAAGCCATCTCCTCTGCCTCAAGTTAAGCTATTTCTGGGTGAAGACATAATGCAAGCTCTTGTGGTCCGTGAATACATCAACATGTGCTCTATATAAATAGTGGTGCCATAGTTTGAAAGCAAACACCACTGTTTCCAACTCCAAGTCATAAGTGGGATAGTTCGTTTCATGTACCTTAAGTTATCTAAACGTAGGCAACAACCTTCCTCTTCTGCATCAACACACATCCTAACCCCACTCTCGAAGAATCGCAGTAGAAGGCAAATCTATTCGTCCCGTCAGGAAAGGTCAACACTGGTGCGGTAGTTAATCTCGTCTCCAGCTCTTGGAAATATCTCTCACACTTGTCTGACCATTGAAACTTGACCTTCTTATGTGTCAATTTGGCCAAAAGTGCAGATATGGCAGAAAACCCCTCAATAATCCTCTGGTAATAGCCAACCAATCCCAGAAAACTCCTATTCTCAGTCGGTGATGTTGGCTTAGGCCAGTTCTTGACCGTCTCTATCTTTTGAGTATCCACTCAAATGTCATCCTCTGAAATTATATGGCCCAAGAAAGCCACCGATTTGAGCCAAAACTCACACTTGGAAAACTTTGCATATAACTCATTATCTCTGAGCGTCTGCAAAGTAAGTTTGAGGTGATTGGCATGCTCCTCTTCATCTCTGAAATACATCAAAATATCATCAATGAACACGATCATGAACATGTCCAGATATTATTTGAATACTCGGTTCATCAGATCCATAAAGGCTGTAGGTGCATTTTTCAACCCAAAGGACATCACCAAGAACTAAAAGTGACCATATCGGGTTCCAAAAGCCATCTTCTGGATGTCACACTCTCTCACTTTTAATTGGTGATAGCCTGATCTAAGGTCTATCTTGGAGAAACAGTGGTACCCCAAAGTTGGTCAAACAAGTCATCAATCCTTGGAAGGGATACTTATTCTTGACTGTCACCTTATTCAACTAATGGTCAATACACATCCTAGGGGAACTATCCTTCTTTTGCATGATCAAGACGGAGCACCCCATGGAGAGACACTTGGCCTTATGAATCCCTTTTCTAGCAAATCTCTCAATTGCTCCTTCAACTCTTTTAACTCTGCAGGGTCTATTTTATATGATGGGATGGAAATGGGTTGAGTGTTAAGAAGTACATCAATTTCATAGTCGATCTCCCTATCAAGAGGGACTTCGGGCAGATCCTTAGGAAATACATCAGGAAACTCACTTATGATCGGGACACACTTAAGAGTAGGGACGTAACATCATCCGACTTGACTCGCACGATATACATTCCTTAGAGATCAGTCTCCGGGCCTTAAGGTAAGAAATGAACTTACCCTTTGGCACAACAAAATCTCCCTTCCACTTAATAACATGCTTATTTGGAAACAAGAATTTGATAGTCCAGGTTCGGCAATAAACAAATACATAGCAGGCATGAAGCCAGTCCATCCCAAGGATCACATCGAAATCGACTATCTCTAACTCAATCAAATCAGCAAGAGTATCCCTATGATAAATGGATACTACATAATCTCTATAGATTCTCTCAACTCGAATGAACTCACCAACAAGAGTGGAAATAGAAAATGGCTCAAGCAAGCACTTAGAAAGAATCTCAAATCTACTTGGCACACATGGCATCACAAAAGAACAAGTTGCACCTGAATTAAGTAAAGCATAACAAGGAAAGGTAAAGACTCAAAGTGTACCCTTCACAATATCTAGTGTAACCTCTTGGTCCTGTCGATTCCCCATTGCATATAGATGGGTTTCCCCACCGCCTACTCCTAGTCAGCACCTCTCTAGTTACCCCTCGCTGGTAGTGCTGTGGTAGAAGACAAGGCCTTACTTCCCCATGTCGGACACTCACTCTGAAAATGGCCGGGTTAGCCACACTTGTAGCAACCATTCATTCCCTCTCTACATTCTCCAAGATACATCCTACCATATTTCCCACAAGGTGGCTTCCCTTTAGAGCTAAGAGTCACACTTTCTTGAGACTGTGCACCCTATGCCCTAAAGTTTGGCTGACTTGTGACCTTTGAACATATCTGTGGGTCAGGATTGGTGCACTGGCTGAAGATGGTGCATAGCTAGAGGACCTCTTTTGGACATAGGACTTATCTCCCTTACCTTGCTTGATCTGACTGGGCTCAGGCCCTGCTGACCTGGCCTTCTTACTCAGATACTCCTCTATGTCCTTCTTATCTTCCTCAGTCTGCTGGGTATAAACCATCATTCTGGAGATATCCATACCTGGGATCAGCAATGCCGCCTTGCACTCCTTCTTCAACTGTCTTCCTAACTCAGACACGAATTTCCTCTTCCTTGCTCCCATATCCTGGACTATCTCTAGGGCATACCTAGATAGTTGGATGAATTTTAGGCTATATTCTTTGACAATCAACCCTTTTTGTTTCAAATTCACAAACTCCTCGACCTTCGCCTCTCTAAACTCTTGAGGGAATAAGGGATCGAGAACGGCACTCTCGAACTCATCCCAAGCAGCTGGCTCAGCATCCTCACCTCGACTCTCTTCCTACTGATTGTACCAAACATTAGCCATATCATTGAGCTGATAGGCAGCAAGCTCAACTCCTTCAGTCTTAGTCGCATGCATGGTTTTCAAAACCTTCCACATCTCATCAATAAAGTTCTCAGTGTCCTCTTAACCTCAGACCCAGTGTAGGCAGGTGGGTTCATCCTTAGAAAGTTCCTCAGTCTGGTGGCAGCCGTTGGCTCATGGGAGCTAGAACTAGGAGTCTGTGAGCCTTGGTTCCCGCTCTAGGCAGCTACGAACTATGTGAGCATAGTGATAGCTTCTATGAAGTCAGCCTCTATAGTAGGAGCAGGTGGAGCAATATGTGTCACGGGAACAGCAGAAGTTCTATCCGGTCGACCTTGGCCCCTCGTTTCCATCTGAGGAGGCACCTCTAAAGTAAAGTTCTCAGCATTGTTAACTGAAGCATTCCTCTGGGTTGTGGTGTATCTAGGAGGCATGATCTGCAAGTGCGTAATGCATGAGTAAGATAGGTACTTCCATAGAGTTAGACTCTATTGCACGAACTCAAAATACAAGAAAGTGAGGTAATTCCTAATGTCCTATAGCCTCCTACTTATGAAGAGTGGTGCAAAATACACCCATAAACAAGACTCTACTAGACACAGCTTCGTAGAGTCCCTAGGATTCTCAAACTATGTGCTCTGATACCAAGTTTGTCATGCCCCGGGAAGGTACCCTTGGTGTGACTAGCACTTGAAGAATCATTGCTGATTCCCCAAGAGAACCACCTGGCCTCATCATCACATCAACTTGACAGCGAAAGAAAGAACTTGGAATATAAAGACCTCATATGAAAGGATAGAGCATACTATATAGATATATCTATGCAACTCTACTATATTATACTTTCAAAATGAAATAATTTTAGATACATCAGTACTCAAATACTCCTTACTCATAGTCTAGGACGTCTCTATTCATCAATCTAAATAGTGTTATGACAGGCCATGAATGCCCCAAATCAAAGAAAGGAAAATATACTAAATCAACTCATAAGATAAAAGTGCTTCTTTAGAAAGAAAAGATGGCTCACCAACTCTAAAAGTGTATTGATCTGGACCTTAACGATGTGCAAGCTCTATCACCTGTATCTGCATCATAAAACAATGCAGGCCCAAATGGACATCAGTACATAGAATATACTAGTATGTACAATATTTCAAGAAAGTAAAGCTCAACTCATTCACCTCGACTCAACATCTCATGCTCGACTCAGTACATGCAAGTTTAAAAGTAAATCATGATTTTAAAATATATTCAGTAGAAATAAACTCAGTTTAAAATGTTATGATCAATCAATATTGCTTAGAGGTTTCTCTTAACCGTCATCCACATCCTATCACCTTTAATTTGGTGATGCACGATGAAGGCGAAGTCGTTGCCAGGCCCGTGCTACGCTTAAGGATGATCAATTTTCTCTTGGATCCATAATAAATGTCTACTTGCGGGAAAAGAGTCGCCAGAGCGAGTTATACGATATCCTATGCTAGAAAATAGTTTTGTGGGTTAAAGTAGATGTTAACTCGCTCCCCGCTCGGTACTCAATACTCCTCCCAAGACTAAAACATGATCAACTCATCTGTCAACTCAATCCTCATTATTCGATTAAGCAACTCAAATCTCAATGCTCAATCAATCAACTCAAATCTCAACCTCATTGGGTTATCTCATTTCAACTCATCTCAGTTACTCATCAACTCATTCAATCAATACAAATTATCAAATTCAACTCAGACGATCATTTAGACTCACTCAATTTGGCTCATCATATAGTGCAAGTAAGGTAATCATATATAATAATATAAGTGACTCAATGCAACATGCTTTTCATACTCAATCATACTCAAATTACTCAACTTAGATGCTCAAACTCAATCTCAACTCAGTGACATGCATAGAATTTCATAAAATCATGTGATTTTGGGCTCATGCTATCAAATATAAACTCTGTCTCAATTCCATATATAAAAATTATGTAATGCAACAAATACCTCATAAGTTATCAAGAGAGTTCATAATAAATGCAAGAATTTCGGTATTAAGATAATAAAGTTTCTCAAATCTCAACTCTTCTCCAATTCTTAACCCAAGATTATGAAAGGGATGTGTGAAAAAAGAGAATTTCATACTTTAGTAAGCCTTATATACCTGGAAGTAGAAGAGACAATTGAACCTCAATCAATCCTTGCATTTGAATTGGAAACCTTAGCTTCGTCTCCCTTTTCTAGTGCTCTTCAAGAGACCCTTAATTGAAGAATGATGAATAATTCCCTTAGGGTTCTTTTCTAAAGCTTTAGTCAAGCCTAAAATGACCAGGGGTTTAATGGAAAAAGGATTGAAATGGAAAAAATTCCCCTCTTAAAAATTGTCATCTGAGTCTACGAGACCTCGTCTATGAGTCGTAGATCGTTCTATGTGTCGTAGACATCCTCTCGTAACCCAAAGAGGTACTAGAATTAACTTACTTGAATTTACCACGAAACCCCTCTCTAAGAGCCATAAAAGTATTTTACGGGTCGTAAACTCATCTAGTAAATAAGAGGTCCGGAAACTTGAGTTACTGGAATTTGTCACGAAACCTTCTCTATAAGTCGTGACATACTTTACGAGTTGTATTCCATTTCGTAAATAGGCTTCAGACTTAGAAAATTTTATTAAGTCCGCTGAGGTTTTACGATACCTATTCTACAAGTTGTAAATTGGATTACGAGTCATATACGTCCCTCGTAAACTTTCTTCTACTGTGTTACTCAGTCTATTCTCAGCAACCTCTATGTCGACACCCAATTTTGCCCCAACACCTCAAAAAATTCTTACTTTTTATATTGATATTTTAAAATTATTTTTGATAATTGCATTTATTTTTATAATATTAGAATTATAATTAGTTTAATTTTAAATTTAAACACATTGTAATAATTCATTTTTTTCAGATATAATTATGCGCATATGTCCAATTGGCCCACAATTTGGACCTATTATCTTTCTAGCACATTATGCTTTGACATGAAATATGTATATACTTAGGTGTGGATGAATAATATTTAGATTAAAATTTAATAATTTACAATTTCTTTTGGATTTCACTATTCATCTTCTTCAACGACGAAGAGTTCGCCAGAGCTCTGGCAGCCCCTCTCCTTCTTTCCTTCATATCACCGGAAAATCCCCATCCTCTTCTCCACCTAGCCACCACGAGCTCTACCAAACGAGACACTTCTTCTCCGAACAAAAATCACCCAAAACCCCGCCGAAAAACAAACCCAGCAGCCCATAAACCAGCCCCAAAACCCCATGAAATAAACCATCAAACAAGCCAGAAAACAGCGACCAAACTCACCCAAAATAGTCCACCAAACTCACCCTCATCCGCCTCCAAATCTGCCAGCAAAACGCCACCTAAAGCCCCTTCTTCTCTACCAAAATCCTATCCAAAACACCACCATTATTCCTCCACCTGAAACCACTCCAAAAAATTATCCCCTCAACCACCTTAAAATGCCAAAAAATCAGCACCAAATAACCTCCAAAATACGACCTCAACACCGCCATTAAACAGCCACAAAACCCTACCTGAAAACAGCCAAAAATGCAGCCCCAAAGCACTAGAAACACCACCACATATCCACCAAAACATCCCAAAAAAGCCTTTAAAAATCTAGACCCAAAATAGCCACAAAAAACCCCACGAAATCGCCCAAAGTTAGCTACCAAAACAGCCTTATTTTGACCTCAAAAACCACCCAAAAAAACACCTCCATTTTCTCTTGTGAATCATTCTGAAACAATTACCAAACGAACTTGGAAGCAACCAGACTCCAGCGAACCACCTTGTGTTTGAAAAGGCTAAACACCAACGAGCTCCACTAGTTTTCAGTAATTTCAAGTATAGATTTCTAAATTATTTTTAATTTCTTGTTGATTTTGTTCGTTGCTAGTGTTGAATATTATGTTTTTGCTTGAATGTTTCTGGTTATGTGGATATTTTGTTTAAGAATTTACTTTGTTAACTTTACACTGCTTTGGTTTTTTACTGACTTTGTTATTGTGTTTTTATGTTGATTTCGTTTAATATTTGGACAGCCTAATTGTTTAATCTCTTACTTTTGATGAGGTCATGTTTAAATTAGTATGCATTTTTTGTTGCTTTCTTTTTTAGCTTTTGTGTTCACTGTTGCTATAAGAATCCAATTTCTTTATTGGATAACTTCTTTTCGTTTCTCAGTGTTCTAATAATGAGCAAGATATTTTCCTTCTTTAGAACTTAAAACATTCATTTTGGATTAATGTTGTACTGCTTTAATTATTTATTGTTATTTCTTTTGATGTTATATTAACTTTATTTAGTATACCTTATCATCAGCAATCTTGATTGTTGCTTCAGAGTCATTGTTGCTTGCAATATTGCTTCGATTATTTGATAATATTTCTCATATATATTTTAGCTAATGTTAATGGTATTTTAAGTTTGTATACATTTCATTGTTTGTTAAACGTGGCCCATGAAAAATCTATCCATCGGATTCGAGGCCGCCCCATTCAGAAGACGGAAAAATTTTAGTTTAAATTCATATTTGTTACATTTCAAAATTAGAAAATTTTAGTTTAAGCTTCGTATATTATTTGTCAAAATTTCCAATAACGCATCTATCTGTCGGATTTCGAGGCTTCCCCATTTTCAAAAAGACTGAATAATTTTAATCTATTCTTTGTTTATACGTTAGTGTGTATATTATTGACGTTTAGCAAATATTACATTCCTCATATCATTGTTTATTTCATTGTTTGTGTATATTTTGTAATTATTATACTTGTGTTATATTATGTATCTCCTCCTCAATTTGAAAAAATGAGTTCAGTCGAGACCCACAGTTGTGGATTCTGAAGGGTGCTAATACCTTCCTTTTGTAATAACTTGAACCCTTACTCAAAATTTTTTGGTTCGCAGACTATTTCGTAAATAATTAATTGGTTTTCTAATTATCCTTAAAATTAGGTGGCGACTCCAAATTAACTTATTTTTTCTTTTAAATTCTTTTATTTAATTATTTTTATTGGCTTGCCACGACGTTGCGCCGGGATGTCAACAGAATGGCGACTTCATTGGGGATATTTCGAGATTCTAACCATTATGAGTTCGTTTTTTCAAATTGATGAGGATTCTATTTTATTTATTTATTTTTGTATTATATCACATGTGTATATATTGTTATTTGTATGTCTATATTCATTCATTATTTGTTTACTTATATATGCATTGTCATTATATTCATGACATGTCTCGATATTTTCCTTATATATTTGTTGTTTATTTGTATATTATATTTGTTATTTATTTATTTATTGTTTATTTTATTTTTGTCATTTCTTGCATAGCATACCTTCCGTCAATTGGCCATTTTTTATTTCTTACTTAAATGGCGGTTATGCGGGTCGTAGCCGTAGAATCCAAATTTTTTATCGAGGTACCCTGACGAATTGAGTTGACCTCGAAGGGTCAACAGTCGTTATCTTCCCAACCCAAATGGTCCGCTTGGGTCACCGGTCCACTTCAAATAAAGCTCACTCTTCGTAAATCTAGGGTAGAGTAGATTCATTTAGGTGCATTTACCTAGGGTGGCACGATATTTATGATGTGGGTCCACTAGAACACCGTCTTGCATCTAATTGAGAAAATGTGTATATCGGGTTGTCTGTACCATTGCCCTTTGGGCTTAGGATTTTTATTCTTTGTAGCTTAGTTCATTTTATTATTAAAATAAATAGTTTAGAGTTATACCTCTGCATGGGAATTATTTTTATTTGTATACTCTTTTCTCTCATTTTGTATCCTCGTTTATTTTATTCATATGATTTGTATAATGTATTTTTAGGGGGGATAATAGGCGTACAAACGATATACACATTTTTCAATATTTAGATTTATTATGACACATTATATTTATGCATTATTGTAAATATTACATAATTTGTTCTATTCATGTTTATTTGATCTTGTGCAAATACATATATTTTATTTAAAATATGATTTTGTCAATTATATCTGTTTGCACTACGTTTGACCTGATTTCCATTTAACGGGTATGTAAGCGGCACCAATGACTCGGTCATATTCTCCGTAAAATTTTCTAATCATCACAATAAAAACGAGGACAATCTTTTTTTTTTTTTAAAATGTCAAAAAAAAAAAGAAAAAAAGAGAATTTTTTTGGTGTAAATACATATATTTTTGAAATGTGATTTTGTCAGCCATATCTTTTTGAACTACGTTTGACTTGTTTCCACTTTAATGGGATATGTAGGCGCCATAATGGCTCTCCTCGTAAATTTTCTTATTCATCACAATAAAAATGGAGACAATTTTATTTTTAAAAAATATCAAAAAAGAAGAAGAAGAGAAATTTCTTGTGTAAATACATATATTGTGTTTAAAATGTGATTTTGTCAATTATATCTATTTGAACTATGCTTGACCTAATTCCCATTTCAATGGGATACGTAGGCGCTATAATGGTTCGGTCATATTCCCTGTAAGTTTTCCTAAAAAAGGATGCAATTTTTTTAGAATGTCAAAATAAAGAAAAAGTGTAAATATTCAATTGTACTTCTGAATAGTTACCTTTCACGCAACAAATTATTTTTTTACTTTTTTGTAACTCTTTCGTTGAGAAATAGTTTGTAACAGATCTTATGCTATATATCTTCACGAACTACGCATACCTGATTCTCATTTCTTTAAGATACGTTAGCAACCCTTTTTGGGTTCGGTGCTCCTTTTCAATTTACAAAAAGAAAAAAATAAATAAATTGGGCATACTATATCTTCACGAACTATGTGTACCTGATTCTCAACTCTTTGAGATACGTAGGCAACCCTTTTTGGGTTCGGTATTTATTTTTTAAAATGTAAAAAATAATTTTGTGTATATATTTTTTAAAGTCATATCTTCAACTCAATTGAGACCATTATAGCTAGAAGCATGTAAATATTTGATGGGATGATGAAAAAAATAATTTTTGTGGTAAATCATAGATTCTTTTGGTACCTCTCATTATATTTTTATAACGCTTGAAAATTCTCTTGCACGCATTCAAGACAAGAATGAAACTAACCTCATAGTTTCAAGTACATTGTGTGGTGAGCTTTAGATCAAAATTCAATTGCATGAATATTGGTTGAGGCGAAATCATGAGTAATGTTTGAGTTGAGAAAGGATTGTAGGCTTTCTTTGACCCGTTTGTGCCTTTCAAAGCCTACCAAATGACATTAATTCCTAATTTCTCCAACTTTGAGCTTGAAGCCTTTTCTTTGGACAAACATATCTTTGTCGCTACCCTTTTTAGTGCTTACATACACGATCCCTCTCTTGGCCCATTCTTTTTGAGCGTACAAAAAATGTGCAAATAACAAGATGAAGATGCAAATTTGAAATTGTCAAAGGCGAAAGACGCAAGTTTCAATATCAAGAAATAAAAGAGGACTTCTAGAGATAGAAAAGGAAAAAATAAAAATAAAAAAAGAATAAAAAAAGAAAGGAAAAAAAAGCCAAAAGAAATATGGCAAGGAAAAAATACCTCTTGAAAAGTCAAAGAAAGACAAGAAGAAAATTGTTCTAACAAAAGAAAAAAAAAGGAGTAAAATGAAAAGTTTGCCAACAAATAAAGTGTCAATGAAGTCAACACAAAAGAAAGAGACAACAAAAAGGATCAAATGTTAAATGCGTATCAATTGTCAAAAGCACAATTTGGTGTGACAATCAAGGAGGGATTAAGTCACTATTATCTCAAAGAAATATCCTACCAGTCCTTACGCCTCCATTAGAAGCCAATAACAATTCCTACACGATCTCATTCTAAACATTCTCACATTAGTGGAGACTTACATGACATTCAAGCATATGGTATCACAATTGCATGCATTGAATATCCTTCTGAATGTGAGCACATTTTACACAATGTCCTTATATCAAATATTCCATGCATGTGTGAGATAAGATTTTTTTGTTGTTGTGAGGGCACTTAAAGCAAGAGGATTGGTATAATTCAAATCTTTGTTTGAAGTAAGATGAACAAATCATGTTGATACCTAAGTATGTTTGAGGTATCACTTGAATCTGTAGGAATTACTTTGAATTCAATTTTAGTTAAAAACAAAAAAAGAAATGATGAATTGTATACACTTCTAACTGTTGGTATCAATTGTGGTCAAGATTTGACTATTTCTACATATTCTTTATTTTTTTTTGAAAAAAAAAGTGGGGCAAACATCTTTTTTTTTTTAAAAAAAAAATATAATACCTTTCAAAGAGATTTTTAGATTTTTTTCTTTCATTTTTGATATCCTATAAGTTTGAGATGTTTATCCTACTTCATTGAATCATTCTTGAAAAAAAATCTGCATTCCTAACTGTTGATATCATTCTGATCAAGATTTGACTATTTTCTTTACATTCTTTATTTTTTAAAAAAAAAAGAAAAGAGAAAAAAGAAAAAAAAAAGCAAACATCGTTTGAGTTCAGTCATGCACCTGATGAGATTTTCATTCCTCTTTACAATGAAAGTTGGGATGAAATTTTGAAAAAATGGCAAAATGAACAAGAAAGATGCCATCCCCAACAAGTCAAGATTGGAGATTATGTTAGTACATACAATTGAGACAGAATTTTTGAGAAAAAATCGTAAAAATTCTACAATAATGTGAGACTCCTCCATCAACAATCTAAGATCTGCAAAAATCTAACAGGGACAAAATTCTTGAGGAAGACCTTAAAAATTCTATCAAGTACTGTCAGAAACTCAATGGGCAGCTTCAAATGGTTTCCACCATGGTCAGAAGTTTAAAATTGAATTCAAAATTTCTAGCATAGTTGAAAGGAAGCATTATCATCCTACAATGAAAGAACGTTATTTTCATTTTGCATGGCCATATGCAGTAGTCCTCATTCATATTTCATCCATTTATTTTTTATTATCATTGCATCCATTTTTACATTACACTATCAGAGGTGGTAGTGCCATTTACATTCATTTTACATTGCACTATCAGAGGTGGTAGTGTCATTTGCATTCATTTTACATTACACTATCGTAGGTGGTAATGTCATTTGTATTCATTTTTACATTGCACCATCGGAGGTGGTAGTTCCATTTGCATTCATATTACATTGCACTATCACAGGTGGTAGTGTCACTTGCATTCATTTTTACATTGCACTATCAGAGGTGGTGGTGTCATTTGCATTCATTTTACATTGCACTATCGCAGGTGGTAGGCCATTTGCATTCACGTTGCACTATCGCAGGTGGTAGTGTCATTTGCATTTATTTTTACATTGCACTGTCGGAGGTGGTAGTGCCATTTATATTCATTTTTATATTGTACTATCAGAGGTGGTAGTGTCATTTGCATTCATTTTACATTGCACTAGCGTAGATGGTAGTGTCATTTATATTCATTTTTACATTGCACTTTCGGAGGTGGTAGTTCCATTTGCATTCCTTTTTACATTGCACTATTGGAGGTGGTAGTGCCATTTGCATTCATTTTATATTGCACTATTACAGGTGATAGTGTCATTTGCATTCATTTTACATTGTACTATCGGAGGTGGTAGTGCCATTTGCATTCATTTTAATGACCTGTTAGGTCATTTAGATAACCTTGCTTAATTTCTTATGGTAGTGATCACCAGTGTGCAATTTAAATATTTTATGATTTCCTAATGCTACATTACATTAGCCACTCACTTATTATTGATGGTGCATTTTTAACATTTAATATGGTATGGCCAGTGCACTATGAAGCATTATGCTTCATTTGTCTACTTTTTAATATGGCCGGTACATTATTTCTTCAATTTGTACATTTTTATAATACCCATTTTGCTTAAAGAATTCACTGCTTTTCTTAGTGCTCCAATTGTTGGATTGTTAACTAGTGTTAATTGTGAAAAAATTATTTATTTATTTATTTATTTTGCTTGTTAATAAAAGTAAGAGATTCAAAATTAAAATTATTGAGTACAAACTGATAAAAAAAATATTAAAGAGAAATAAAAGAATCATCAAATCACGAGTAGAGGAGCTTCGAGGAGACGACGCTGGAAAAATAAGGACGTAAATCCTTTCAATACTAACCGGACGACTTGATAACCTAGTTATAACTTGAAATTTATTTATGAACAGGAAATCTACACCATCGTATATTGCTCCATGAAAACCAATATTATTAAACTTCTTTAAGAAAATGAAAAGGCGAGAATTGCAGAAACTTACCAGAGAAGATGAAGAATTGCAATTAAAGGAGAGAACAAATAAATAAGAGGGGTGGATGATTGGAAAGTTTCTGAAATAGTATGCTAAGGTAGGATTATGCCATACATGTGTCTATATAATGCAGTATACGTGTCTATTCACTACACTAATATAAGTACAAATAAAATAATTTCACATGACATATGCAGTGTTAGTCATCTTCTTTGTTTACTTTTCAAATAGAATAATGTGGAGTAACAAATATGATTATTATATTAACTTTAATAATTATGCTACCTGCTTGAATTTCCTTCTATAATCTTTTACTTTTTATTCATTTTAACTCCAAATCTCTTTAGTTTTGTGTCAAATTAATTCTACAAGTTAATTGCACGATCTAGTACAACTCACAAAATTTGTACTTGAAAAAGATGAATAAAAATATTAATTATGATACAAATGATGACATAAAATATGTACTTTTTGAGCATGATATTGCGAATCGTGACTAAGTTGGGAAATGATAATTCTTAAAATGTGGCGAAGGGAACAATATCTCAAAATGTATAAAAGAGGGTGAACATATAATTGCTAAATTGGAGAACTTTGATAATTATTGTACTTATTGAGAGAAATATTGCTTCCATAATTATGTATTGAGTGCATACATCTTCATACTACACGTCATGATATTTTGGAAAGTTGTGAAATGGTGACTCATATCATGAGTCCTTGACCACGCTCACTTAAGTGGCAAGGTAGTTGATACATTGTGACTCGTATCATGAGTCCTTGACCATGCTCACTTAGGTGGTAAGGTAGTAGATACACTGTGATTCGTATCATGAGTCCTTGACCTTGCTTACTTAGGTGGCAAGATAGTTGATACATGGAGATTAATTATCATGAGTCCTTCACCACGAGTTAGGTAGCAAGGTAGTTGATATATTGAGATTATATACAGGCTCTGCGACAGTCTTGATTCTACCTTGTATTGCATTGCGTACCATATCATTGCATTACTTATGATTATTTTGGATTGACTTAATTAATATTATATGCTTGTTTTATTCATATTGTTTTATACAAATTGGCGATACTGATGCCGGACTGGTTATTCTGTTGCCGGTGAAAGCATTCCTAAATTATTTTATAGTTTATTCAATTTCTGATTCCCAGTTAGTTAAATCTACTGGGTACATATTATGTGTACTCACCCCTACTTCTTTCTCCCCTGTAGATTTTCGTTAGGATTATCCACGCGACAGTTGATTTGCTCGCTTAATTGGGTCACGCTAGATCTAATGGTGAGACTCCAGGGCTTCGAGCTCCATTAGATTTTATCCTAATTGTATGGTCTTTATTTCTGCTCGAAGGCCGTAATATACTTATTCATTGTGTATATACTAGATGCTCTCTATACTTGCGACACCAGGTTCTGGAATATGGTTTTATCTATTGAGTTTTTTCTATTTTAAATCTATTTTATCTTCCAGTGTGGAAATTTATTAGTTCCATAGTTATAATCCTATTTTTGGTCATGACAAGTTTGGTATCAGAGATCTAGGTTCACCTGTCTCCCAAGTTAAAGAGTAAGATGTCTAGTAGAGTCTCACAGATCTATTTTGGGTCATGACAAGCTTGGTATCAGAGATCTAGGTTCACCGGTCTCACGAGTTAAAGAGTAGGGTATCTAGTAGAGTCTTGCGAATTGGTACATGGACGTCCGTATCTATCTTCGAGAGGCTACAGGATGCTTGACTAGGAATTCTCTTTTCATTGATTCCTTTCATGCAATTTGTACATATTCAAGTTGTGTATGCCTCTAATCCATTCTTTCTATGTAGATGCTGAGAACAAGAGTTAGCAATATCGAGGATGAGTCTTCACCTACTATCCAAGCCCTAGCCAAAGGGCGAGGTAGGGGATGAGGCAGAGGTCGTGAGAGAGCTAGAGGTTGAGGCCGGGCTAGGGGAGCAGCACTAGCACGAGGTCAGACCATAGGTACCTTACCTGAACTAATCGTTGACCCAATTCATGAGCAGCAGGCTGAGGATCCAGTTCATCCTTCTGCAACCTCTGAGGGTACACCAGTGTTACAGGAGCTATTGATGCGATTGTTGGCAAGGTTGGAAGGTACCTCTACTACTAGTAATCTTCTAGGTACCGCAACCCTTGGTATACACTTCCCAGCTAGCTTAGGGACCTAGTATGGGATTCCAGACCCCGAGTCCATTTTCCATGCCTTCTAATGCACCTCCAAGGGTTTCAGCCCCACTAGTTTCTGCCAATGCTGCTATGTCCTTATCAGAGCAGAAAAGTTTTGAAAGATTTGTGAGATTAGCTCCTTCCAAATTTAATTTATAGCTGGGGATGGGGAATATGACTTTTTGACAGAGTGTCAGTATAGACTGTTTAATTTGGGTATTCTGGAGGTCCATGGGGTAGCTTATACCTCTTATCAGTTCACAAGCATGGCCAAAGAGTGGTGGAAGTCAGTCATGGCCTGAAGGCCTATCGATGCTCCAGCAATGAGTTGGGAGTAGTTTACAAAAATCTTTCTTGAGAGATTTGTACCCTATAATCTTCGTGATAGGCATCGGGATGAGTTTGACATATTGGAGGGGTTCTATGACTGTGTCCCAATATGAAGCACGATTCTACGAGCTATCCTGCTATGCGATATTAAGTATTTCCACAGAGTTTGAGCGAATTCGCCGATTCATTAACGGGCTCGCAAGATATCTCCAGGAGGCTACTACATCTTTTGTGTTATCTGGTGATTCCTTTCAAAGTCTTGTCGATCATGCCAGGATGAAAGAAGGCATCAAGCATGCATGACAGGGTGATAGTAAGGGGTCCCGTCCTCAGGGTCAGTTTGAAGGTCATACACCCAAAGATAGGAATCCTCAAAGACATGGTGCTTAGGGTTACCAGAGAAGATTGATTCATGCAGCCATTTCGGGTGCAGATAATACTAATAGGCCCAGAGATTGTTACGTATGTGATGAGTTTGGTCATAAGGCCCAGGATTGCCCCAAGCATGCTCCGACTTCTTTTTTATCGGGGGCACAAACAACTGGCGTTACTTCAGCTCCAACAACTAGAGGTGCTTCACAGAGTGCGAGGGGTGATACTAGAGGTGCCAGGGGAGGAGCTCGAGGTGGAACTCATGGTAGATCACAAGCCCATGGTGAACGTCGAGTATATTATGCCATTCCAAGTCGAACCAAGGCACAACATCTGATGTTGTGATCACAGGTATTGTTCTATTTTGTCATCCTTCAGTTTCAGTATTATTTGACCCTGGATCTACCTATTCATATGTATCAACTTATTTTGCTACTGATATTAAAGGATTGTGTGAGCCTCTCGATGTGCCTATTTGTGTTTCGACACCGGTAGGTGAATTCTTAGTGGTGGATCAAGTATATCGGGATTGTATAGTGGTAATCTCAAGTAGGGAAACCCAGGCTAATTTGATCCTCCTAGACATGATAGACTTTGATGTTATTTTGGGAATGAATTGGTTGTGTTCTTATCATGCAATCCTTGATTGTTATGCTAATACTGTGACTTTAGCATGTCCTGGTTTACCTAAGTTAGTATGGTCAGCTATTCTTAGCTCTTATCCTAAGGGGGTGATTTCTTATGTTCATGCTCGGCGCCATGTTTACCTTATTTGGCTCACGTACGAGATATTTCTAAGGAGTCGCCTTCTTTAGAGACCACAAGGGAAGTAAAAGAGTTCATAAATGTGTTTCCTGTTGACTTGCCTGATGTCCCTCCAGAACATGATATCGACTTCGCTATTGATGTGAAATCGGGCACTAAGTCCATTTCCATTTCCCCTTACTGAATAGCCCCTGCAAAGTTAAAGGAAATGAAGGAGCAATTAGAAGATCTGTTAAAGAAAGGGGTTCGTTCAACCTAGTATGTCGCCTTGGGGTGCACCAGTATTGTTTGTGAAAAAGAAGGATAGTACTATAAGAATGTGTATTGACTACTGTCAATTGAATAAGGTGACCATCAAGAATAAATACCACCTGTCATGTGTTGATGGCCTGCTTGACCAGTTACAAGGTGCTTCAGTATTCTCTAAGATTGATTTAAGGTCAGGGTATCATCAGTTGAGGGTTCGCGAGTCAGACATCCCAAAGACTGCTTTTAGGACACGGTATGGGCACTATGAGTTTGTAATTATGTCATTTGGGTTGACTAATGCCTGCTTTTATGTAATTGATAAATCGAGTGTTTAGACCCTATTTGGACTCATTTGTGATTGTGTTCATCGATGACATCCTAGTATACTCTAAGAGTGAGGCAGACCATGAACGTCAGCTGCGAACTGTGCTCCAAAGGTTGCATGAAGAAAATCTTTATGTTAAGTTCTCTAAGTGCGAATTTTGGCTGGAGTCTATAGCTTTCTTAGGTCATGTGGTGACTGAAGATGGCATTATGGTTGACCCAGCTAAGATTGCAGTGGTTCATGATTGGGTGAGACCCACCTCAGTAATTGAAATTCGTAGTTTTCTTGGACTAGCAGGCTATTACCGTCAATTTTGTTCAAGGGTTCTCCTCTATTGCATCCCCTATGACCATGCTTACTTCGAAGGAAGTAACATTTTCATAGACTGATGAGTATGAGGCAAGCTTCCAAAATCTTTAGGAAATAATAACGTCGGCTCCTAGCCTAGCCTTACTTGAGAGGGTGTGCCCTTCGTGGCCTATTGTGATACTTCTGGTGCAGGCTTAGGCGAGTGATGATGCAGAAGGGGAGGGTTATAGCCTATGCTTCACGACAATTGAAGGTTCACGAGAGAAACTACCCTACCCATAATCTTGAGTTGGCTGCAGTAGTATTCGTGTTGAAGTTGTCACGACACTATCTTTATAGGTGCATTGTGAGATCTACACTGATCATCGTAGCCTTAAGTATATTTTTTCTCAGCCTAATCTAAACATGAGACAACGTACATGGTTGAAGTTGTTAAAAGACTATAATATCTCTGTTTTTTACCACCCTGGCAAGGCTAGCATAGTGGCTGATGCTCTAGCCAGAAGGCTTGTAGCATGGGTAGTTTGCATTTCTTAGGGCTGAAGAGAGGCCTTTAGCCTTGGAGGTTCAGTCTTTGGCTAGACAGTTGGTCAGACTTGACATCTCCCCACCTCATAGTATGTTGGCCTTCATTGAGGCTAGGTCTACATTGATAGATCAAGTTTGTGTTCACCAGTTTGATGATGATAAATTGTGTGTGATTCTGGACAAAGTCTTGAAAGGTGAAGCTAAGTCATCTTCTCTTGATTCCGAGGGAGTGTTAAGGATTAATGGGTGCATTTTCATACCTAAGGTAGGTCATTGGGTTCGTTTGATCTTAGAGGAAACTCATTGTACTAAGTATTCCATTCATCCATGTGTGGCAAAAATGTTTCATGACCAAAAGCAACATTATTGGTGATGTGGGATGAAAAGGGATATTGCAGAGTTTGTGGCTAAGTGTCTGAATTTCCAGCAAGTTAAGGTTGAGCATCAAAAACCAGGAGTTCTGGTGCAGAGAATGCCTATACCTGGGCGAAAGTGGGAGTGTGTTACTATGGATTTTTTGATTGGATTACCCGTGACATTGGGTAAGTTTGAATCAGTTTGGTTGATTATAGATAGGTTGACCAAATCAGCTCACTTCATCCCAGTGAGGACTAACCACAGTGTGGAGCAGCTAGCTAAAATCTATATATGCGAGATTGTCAGATTATATGGGGTGCCTATCTCTATTATGTCGGATCGAGGTTCAATGTTCACCTCTCACTTTTGGAAGGTATTACAATATGGTTTAGGTACACGATTAGACATGAGCTCAACATTTCATCCTCAGACAGATGGCCAGTCGGAGCAAACTATTCAGGTGTTAGAGGAAATGCTTAGGGCTTGTGTGATTGATTTTGGTGCTTGGTGGGATCAACACTTGCCCTTAGCAGAATTTGCTTACAATGACAATTATCACTCCAACATTCAGATGGCACCATTTGAGGCATTATGCGGGCGTAGGTATTAATCACCTATTGGATGGTTGGACTCAGTTGCCATTGACGCATTAGGCACTGATCTGCTTAGAGATGCTATGGAGCGAGTATGCCTGATTCAGAGTTGACTATTAGTAGCTCAGAGTCGGCAGAAGAGCTATACTGATAGAAGAGTTCGTCCTTTGGAATTTATGGCAGGTGATCATGTGTGGTTGAAGGTTTCACCCGTGAAAAGTGTGATGAGGTTTGGAAGAAAAGATAAGCTTAGCCCGAGGTTTTTTGGCCCGTTTGAGATTCTGAGAAGAGTAGGGGAGGTGGCTTATGAGTTGGCTTTGCCACCTAGATTGTCAGTTGCCCATCCAGTGTTTCATGTCTCTATGCTTAAAAAATACATAGTAGACAAATCCCATGTTATTTCTTATGATGACGTAGAGTTAGGTTCAGATTTAACATATGATGAGGAGCCAATAGCCATTCTAGATAGACAAGTTTGTAGACTCAGGACTAAGGAAATCGCTTCAGTTAAGGTTCAGTGGTGACATTGGCCTACGGAGGAGGCAACTTAGGAGACAGAGTCCGACATGCGTACCAAATATCCACACCTTTTCGACACTTCATGTATTTTTTTTTACTCTATGTTCGAGGACGAACATAATTTTTAGTGGTGGATAATGTAATGACCCGTAAGATTATTTGGATAACCTTGCTTAATTTTTTATGGTAGTGATTATTAGTGTGCAATTTAAATATTTTATTATTTCCTAATGCTACATTACGTTACCCACCCACTTGTTATTGATGGTGCATTTTTATCATTTAATATGGTATGACCAGTGACTACGAAGCATTATGCTTCATTTGTCTACTTTTCAGTATAGCCGCTGCATTATTTCTTCAATTTGTCCATTATTATAATACCCATTTTTCTTAAAGAATTCACTGTTTTTCTTAGTGCTCCAATTGTTAGATTGTTAACTAGTGTTAATTGTGAAAGAATTATTTATTTATTCATTTATTTATTTTGCTCGTTAATAAAAGTAAGGGATTTAAAAATAAAATAATTGAGTACAAACTGATAAAAAAATATTAAAGAGAAATAAAAGAATTATCAAATCATGAATAGAGGATCTTCGAGGAGACGACGCTGGAAAAATAAGGGGACGTAAATCCTTCCAATACTAACTGGACGATTTGATAACCCAGTTATACCTTGACATTTATTTGTGAACAGGAATTCTGCACCATCGTATATTGCTCCATGAAAATCAATATTAATAAACTTCTTTAAGAAAATGAAAAGTCAAGAATTGCAGAGTCTTACCAGAGAAGATGAAGAATTGTAACTTCCAAAGGAGAGAACATATAAATAAAAGGGATGGATAATTGAAAAGATTCTGAAATAGTATGCTAAGGAAGGATTATGCCATACCCGTGTCTATAGAATGCAGTATATGTGTCTATTCACTTCACTAATATAAGTACAAATAAAATAATTTTGCACGACATATTACAGTGTTAGCCATCTTCTTTGTTCACTTTTCAAATAGAATAATGTGGAGTAACAAATATGAATATTATATTAACTTTAATCATTAAGCTGCCTGCTTGAATTTCCTTAATCTTTTA
This sequence comes from Solanum clarkiae, assembly GCA_011800125.2. Classification (NCBI taxonomy): domain Eukaryota; kingdom Viridiplantae; phylum Streptophyta; class Magnoliopsida; order Solanales; family Solanaceae; genus Solanum; species Solanum clarkiae. The sequence goes on along the minus strand of JAABOM020073378.1, from coordinate 5,264 downwards.
CTTTTTATTTATTTTAGCTACAGATCTCTTTATTTTTGTGTCAAATTAATTCTACAAGTTAATCGCACGATTTAGTACAACTCACAAAATTTTTCTCAGAAAAGAAGAATAAAAATATTAATTATGACAAAAATGATGACCAAAAATATGTTCTTATTGAGCATGATATTGAAAATCATGACTAAGTTGGGAAATGATAATTTTGAAAATATGGCGAAGAATTTTAAAAGGGAACAATATCCCAAAATGTATAAAAGAGGGTGAACATATAATTGCTAAATTGGAGAACTTTGATAATTATTGTACTTATTGAGAGAAATATTGCTTCCATAATTATGTCTTGAGTGCATACATCTTCATACAACATGTCATGATATTTTAGGAAGTTGTAAATGGTGACTCGTATCATGAGTCCTTGACCATGCTCACTTAGGTGGCAAGGTAGTTGATATATTGTGACTCGTATCATGAGTCCTTGACCACACTCGCTCAGGTGGCAAGGTAATTGATACACTATGATTTGTATCACGAGTCCTTGGCCACGCTCACTGAAGTGGCAAGGTAGTTGATACAGGGAGATTATTATCATGAGTCCTTGACCACGAGTCAGGTAGCAAGGTAGTTGATATATTGAGATTACATACAGGTTGTGCGACAATCTTGATTCCACCTTGCATTGATTGCATATCATATCATTGCATTACTTATGATTATTTTAGATCTACTTAATTAATATTATATGCTTGTTTTATTCAAGCCGTTTTATACAAATTGGCGGTACCGATGCCGGACTGATTTTTCTGTTGCAGGTGAAAGCATTCCTAAATTATTTCATAGTTTATTCAATTTTCGATTCCCAGTCGGTTAAACCTACTGGGTACATATTATGTGTACTCATCCCTATAGTTTCTCTCCCACAGATTCTCATCAGGATTACCCATGCGATAGTTGATTTGCTCTCTTAATTGGGTTAGGCTAGATCTAATGGTGAGACTCCACGACTTTGAGTTCCATTAGATTTTATCCTAGTTATATGGTCTTTATTTCTGTTCGAAGACTGTAATATACTTATTCATTCGTATATGTACTAGATGCTCTATATACTCGCGACAATAGGTTCTGGAATATAGTTTTATCTATTGAGTTTTTTCTATTTTAAATGTATTTTATCTTCCAGTATGGAAATTTATTAGTTCCATAGTCATAATCCTATTTTGGATTGTGACATTTTTATACTGCACTATCGAAGGTGGTAATGTCATTTGCATTCATTTTACATTACACTACCGAAAGTAGTAGTGTCATTTGCATTCATTTTACATTGCACTATCTGAGGTGGTAGTGTCACTTGCATTCATTTTTACATTGCACTATCAGAGGTGATAGTGTCATTTGCTTTTTATTTTACATCGCACTATCAAAGAAGGTAGTGTCATTTGCATTCATTTTTATATTGCATTATAGGAGGTGGTAGTGTCACTTGCATTTATTTTATATTGCACTATCGGAGGTGATAGTGTCATTTGCATTTATTTCTACTTAGCACTATTGCAGGTGGTGGTGTCATTTGCATTCATTTTACATTGCACTGTCGGAGGTAGTAGTGTCACTTGTATTCATTTTTACATTGCACTGTTGGAGGTGGTAGTGTCACTTGTATTTATTTTACATTGCACTATCAGAGGTGATAGTGCCATTTGCATTCATTTTACATGGCAGTATCAGAGGTGGTAGTATTTCTGCATTCATATTTCATTCATTTGCATTGCCAAGAGGGTCATTCATTCATATTGCATTGTTGTGAAGTCCATTCATTCATTCATATTTCATTCATTTTGTATTATCGAGAGGGTCATTCATTCATTTGCATTGCCGAGAGGGTCATTCATGTATTTTGCATATTTATTCATTTTGTATTGCCGAGAGGGCCATTCATTCATTTATATTGCCGAGAGGGTCATTCATTCATTTGCATCACCGAGAGGGCCGTTCATTCATTTTACATATTCATTCACACTGCATTGCCGAGAGGGTCATTCATTCATTACATTGCCGAGAAGGCCATTCATTCATTTTGCATATTCATTCATTTTATATTGCCAAGATGGGCATGCATTCATATTGTTTTCAAGGAATCATTTTCATTCTTCCTATCAATGGACATACATTTATATCCTATCGATGGATCTTATTTTTTTTTTTCAAGGACTCACATCTTGCTTCTGAAATCAGAGAAGGTTGTCAACATGCATTGAAAGAGGATGACAATAGTATTGAAAGTGATGCCACTTTTTTCCTTTAATTTTGTCTATACTAATAAAGTTTTGTGTTAACTTTTTCTTTTGAGAACACCTGAGAGGATGCATTCTCAATTAAACCATAGGCGCGAAATTAAGGAGCAACTTCCACCGCAGTCAAGAATGATCATATTGAAGGTCATATGTTTGGCCAAAATTGAGTTTGTCAAATTTCTTTGTCCATTATCTCTTGCATCGATCATATCCAAAGAAAGGGGCAGCTGTTCATACCCAATTTTGGCTCAACACTTCAAAAAATTCTTACTTTTATGTTGATATTTTAAAATTATTTTTGGATGATTTTAGATTATTTTTTATAATTGCTTTTATTTTTATAATATTAGAATTTTAATTAGGTTAACTTTAAATTTTAACACAGTGTAATAATTTATTTTGTTCTTGTTCATATATAATTATGCGAGCGTATGTCCAACTGACCCACAATTTAGACCGATTATCTTTCTAGCTCATTAGGTTTTGACATGAAATGTGTATATAATTAAGTGTGGATGAATAATATTTGGATTAGAATTTAATAATTTATAGATTTTTTTGGTTTCACTATTCATGTTATTCTTCGCCGGAGCTCCGACAACCCCTCTCCTTCTTTCCTTTACATCACCGGAAAATCCCCGTCTTCTTCTCCACCTAGCCACCACGAGCTCCACCAAACAATACCCTTCTTCTCCGAGTAAAAACCACCCAAAACCCCATCGGAAAACAACCCTAGCAGCCCTCAAACCAGCCCCAAAACCCCACCCAAACATGCCCGAAAACAGCGACCAAACTCACCCAAAACAGTCCACCAAACTCACCCTCATCCGCCTCCAAATCTGCCAAAAAAAGCCACCCAAACTCCTTTCTTCTCCACCAAAATCCCATCCAAAACACCACCATTATTCCTCCACCTGAAACCACTCCAAAAATCAGCCCCTCAACCACCTTAAAACTCCTAAAAATTAGCACCAAATAACCTCCAAAACATCACCTCAACACCGCCATTAAACAACCACAAAACCCCACCTGAAAACACCCAAAAATGCAGCCCCAAAGAACTGAAAACACCACCACATTTTCACCAAAACAGCACCAAAAAAGCCTTCAAAAACCCAGCCCTAAAATAGCTAAAAAAATCCTATGAAATCGCCAAAAGTCAACTACCAAAATAACCCTATTTTGACCTCAAAAACCATCGAAAACACCTCCATTTTCTCTGGCGAATCAGTCGGAAACAGCCACCAAATAAACTTGGAAGCAATCGGACTCCAGCGAACAACCATGTGTTTGAAAAGGCTAAACTCCGACGAGCTCCACTAGTTTTCATCAATTTCTGGTATATATTTCTAAACCATTTTTAATTTCTTGTTGATTTTGTTCATTGCTAGTGTTGAATTTTATGCTTTTGCTTGAATGTTTTTGGTTATGTGGATATCTTGTTTAAGAATTTACTTCGTTAAATTTACACTTCTTTAGTTCTTTACTGACTTTGTTATTATGTTTTTATGTTGATTTCGTTTAATATTTGGACGGCCTAATTGTTTAATCTCTTACTTTGGATGAGGTCATGTTTAAATTGGTATACATTTTTCATTGCTTTCTTTTATAGTTTTTGTATTTACTGTTGCTATAAGAATCCAATTTCTTTATTGGATAACTTCTTTTCGTTTCTCAGTGTTCTAATAATGAGCAAGATATTTTTCTTTTCTAGAACTTAGAACATTTGTTTTGGATTAATGTTGTATTGCTTTGATTATTTATTGTTATTTCTTTTGATGTTATATTACCTTTATTTAGTGTACCTTATCATCACCAGTATTGGTTGTTGTTTCGAAGTCCTTGTTGCTTGTAATATTGCTTCGGTTATTTGATAATATTTCTCATATATGTTTTAGTTAATTTTACTGGTATTTTAAGTTTGTATACATTTCATTGTTTGTTAAACGTGGCCAATGAAAAATCTATCCGTCGAATTCAAGGCCTCTCCATTCAAAAGACGAAAAAATTTTAGTTTAAATTCATATTTGTTACATTTCAAAATTAGAAAACTTTAGTTTAAGTTTCATATATTATTTTTCGAAAAAGGCTAATGACGAATCTATCCATCAGATTTCGAGGCCTCCCCGTTTTAAAAAGGACGAAACAATTTAGTCTATTCTTTGTTTATACATTATTGTGTATATTATTGACGTTAGGCAAATATTAGAACATTCCTTATATCATTGTTTGTGTATATTTTATGATTATTATACTTGTATTATATTGTGTATCTCCTCCTCAATTTGAAAAATGAGTTCATTCGTACCCATATTTGTGGATTCTGAAGTGTGCTAATATCTTCCCTTCGTAATAGCTTAAAACCCTTACTTGAAATTTTTTTGTTCGCAGACTATTTTGAAAATAATTAATTGGTTTCCTATTATCCGTAAAATTAGGTGGCGACTCCAAATTAAATTATTTTTTCCTTTAAATTCTTTTATTTAATTATTTTTATTGAGTTGTCACAACGTTGTGTCTTTAGGATGTCAACACTCTACACATCCACTCCAGATCAGCTAGAATGAATTAGGGTGGTATTACATTAACCAAAAAAAAAAAAATGAGGTAATAGTATTATTTGCAAATTGTTCAGGGGAGTCATAGGACCCCTATAAAGTTTAGGTATCTTTTTGAAAACTCGAAATAATTTCAGTGGCGACTTTATGTTTTTTTTTTCTAAAGATATTGATTCATCTACTTTGTTTAAGTTTGGACAAGTTAAATATATATTACAACCCGTAAGTCCTTAGTTTGTTCGATTCAGTAGACTTAGGAGCCAAATATGAATATGGTCTGGGAGAAACTTGTAGAATTTAATTTAGAGTTGAAATGAAGATTTTAATTCGAAAGTTGTATTTTTAGTTGTTACCGGGGCCTAAGTTTGACTTTGGTCAACAATTGAGGTTCGGAAGCTCGAATTGAAATTCTGAA
>JAABOM020073369.1:0-35471 GCA_011800125.2 Solanum clarkiae | reverse complement strand
AACTTTTCTATTTTAATCCAATTAAGGACTTCTGACTTCAACTAAATTTTTACCCGCAAAATTCACTTGATTCCATATGCACGCACCATAAGTTAGTAAAATTTGAAATGTGCCTCAATTACAAAAAATTTTCCGAATGAGCAATTGACCTCCATTTAGTTAACTACAGGGTCTAACATCCTTGTTCACCTTATTTAAAATTCGGTTGACTTAAAGAAGATTTTCTTCTTTTTCACTTGTATTCATTCACTTTTGTAGTAATTGTCTTCATTTGTGGTACAAAAATATAGAAATACAGGTTTTTATTTGTTACATACAAGATGATTTAGGTTGATATTGTAACAACTTAATTTTTTAAAGGTAAGATCGAGTCATCCTTCATATGACATAGGATTTTAATTGATAATTCTTAATTGAGCATAGATGTTAAAGTCAATTTATTAGTGTGGGAATAAAATTGTAGATGATATAAGGTCGTAGTTCTAATGTAAGATTTTATAAGAGTTAGACGGACCAACGACATTTAGGTTGTATATACATGGTAGGATCAAAACCTAAGTATTTAAAGTATATAAGATGTGATTTAGAGTCATAAGTGATCTGTTACATCAAGCCAAGTCCAATGAATTTCTTCCGACTAAGTTTTTGTATTACTTGATAGAAGGATCAAATTCAAATAACCATATCTCCTAAAGTATAATGAGTGAGGTGACCCATAATATATTAAATCAAAGATATTTGAATTAGCTTTCAAACGTATCCAATTTCACCTTAATTGGAGTTCAGAGTAAAAGATTATGACATTTTAGTGAAGATGTGCTGAGCTATCTGAAGGTCCGCGATAGCTCCGCATCGCAGACCTGACCGGAACCCCTTCTGGATAAGCTAAATGACATTTTTTTCCCTTTTATTTTGAGGTTACTTTCATCCTAAAACCTTTGGTGGGTCTATTTAAGGTCCCAAAATGGATAACACATTAGTTTTCATAATTAAAAACCCTCTCCTTCACTCCTAAACATAAACACTCAAGAATCATAAGAAAGTCATCAAGTTAGGATTAGCTTTCAAGATTCATCCTCAAAGTAAGTTATTCTTAATAAATTTCAATCTACCTAATACAAATTTCTTCATCTATTCATGAATCTGTAATAGAATCTTAAATCATAACTTAGGGTTTCAAGAAAATGAATTCAAGAATCCCAAAAAAGGATTTCTTGATTCTTCTATATCAAGAATTAGGGTTCTTCATCAAAAACTCTAAAGATTCTAAGTCAAGAATTCAATAATAAAAGAGAATTCCTTCAACCAATGTCCTTCTAAGTTCTTTCACTTTAAAAGAACTACCAAGATCGAGGATTTTCTCCAAGAAAGCTAGTATTCATCTATATTTCGATGATTATATCAACTTTCCAGGTATGTATGGCTACTTAAATTGTTGGAATTTGTTCATCTACTGTCATGACCCAACAAGGGTCTAGGTGTGACACGATGCTAGGGGAGCCCGAAGGGACCCCAAGCAAGTCTCTTAGAACATCACTAGAAATCCTTGGTCGCGGAAGCAATAAGTCAAACATCAAGAGATAATAAAGTGGGACAACCGGGGATAAGGGAAAGCACTTCATATCATAGACATCAAGAACCATAGAGTCAAGGCTCTTAGCATAGATAAATAACATGTACAACAAACATCTCTAATACATAGATAGGAGCGGGGCCCAAGACAAAGTGACCGGACTCACCCTCATAGTCAAAATAGATAATAAAGAATAATGTCTCAATACATAGTAAGACCAACATAGACTAAGATCCCTGAAGTCGAAGACTCACCAACTACCTTGAGTAGTGTCGAACTAGCCATGTGGAGGAGGATGATCTACTTGGGTACCAGTACCTACATGGTGACATCATGTAGTCATAGAGTATGCATTAGTACATTTGAATGTACTAGTATGTAGGATGCAATTCAACAAGAATTAGACATCATAATCGAAATACATAACAATAGGCAATAGGCATAATATAGAAATATGGCATGTATGCATAAGTAAAACATGCTTAAGTAACTCATGCTCATATTGGATATCAAATGTTTAGAAGAGGCTAAGCTAGATTTCTAAAGTACAAACCCCTTGATAGGTTAGTGATGATGTCGCCCCATTACTTAGGTGGTGGAGTACAAATTCTTCACTAGGTTGGTGATAATGCCGCCCCATAACATCGGTGGCGAAGTAAAAGTTCTTCCTAGCTTGATGAGTACAAACCCCCATCTAGGTTAGTGATGATGCCACCCCATTACTAGGTGGAGAAGTACAAATCCTTCCCCAGGTTGATGAGTACAAACCTCCATCTAGGTTATTTGGGTTCTTAGTCCCCCCGGATGGGGCATGGCCTAATGTAACACTTTATATAGAGTATACCATACACATAAGCTCTTTTTATCATCATATAGTCAGTCATATCATTTCTCATACTTTAGACCTTCAACTCCTCAAGAAATCATATCCGGACATTTTAGCAAACACTTAAAAGGTGTATAATGCTAGTATAAACCATGAAATATATAGATGAAATCATGCAAGAAAATCCATTGTAAAATCATCAATCAACATATTGGAACACCCTCAAACAATATACACAAAAACCCCTTCTCAAGTCTTACAATAGATCAAAGATTTTTAGCTCAAAACATAGTAAAACAATCATAATTTCTTATAGCTTTAATATAGTGTGCAGTGAATTTCATAATAATCAAGACCCATTTGTAAATCAACCTTAAATCATGCAATTTGAGTAAAAGGGGGCTTGGGTATCATGGGTGAAAGGAACCCATGAAAGAAACCCACATACCTTAACTTGGACATGAACTTGGTGAAGATTGGAGATAGAGACTTGAAGCTTGAAGAAGAAGCTTGAAGGAGAACCTTGGCTTGGGATGAGGGTTTGGGACTTGAATATAGGTGTGAAAATATGACTAAGTGTTTGAGTGAGTATTTGGAAATGTTTTGGGTAACATGAGGGTAACATTTGGCTAAATATAGGTAAAAACACGATTGGGATTACTTAGGCCCAAGACCTAAAAGCCTTGGATTGAGATAGAAATCAATGGAGACAAAATACACAGGTCTGCATCTGATTCACAACGTGGACCTATTGCAAAGGTCAAATTAACACATGTTCGCGATAGCTGCGCATCGCGGTACTATTACAGATCATTTCTAGAAATTGAAATTTTAAAAATTTGAAATTGTGATTCGATTGCTCTAAAATCGGGGTTAGACCCTTTTCGCCTAATTTTGACCCTTAAACAAGAATATGAAGTCATATTTTTGATATCGTGCGTGGATTTTGAGATATATAGAATTTAAAATTTCGGGCATTCTAAGGCACATTTTCCAGCACTTTTTGCGATCGTTTTAATATCTTCCCTTTGGGAACAATCGTCCTGGAATGTCAGAGAGACGTATAATACAAGAGTAATCATACACAAATCATCCCCAACAAGAATGCAACATCATGTTTAAAATACCATTTTCAAAATCTCAACATAAGTGTAAAATCATCATAATCTTGCCAACTTTAACATGAATGCATATGAATGACATAGGGGATGAAAGACGAGACTTGGAATCACATAGGGGACTTAGAATTATATCTTAAGCTTGAGTGGGGTGGAAAAGATATGGATACCACTTTTGCATATCTACTTCGGCCTCCCAAATTAGCACTTTCGATTTGTTGGTTTCTCCAAAGTACCTTAACGAACACCACCTCCTTGTTCCTCAATCCCTTCACTTATCTATCTAAGATTTGAACTGGAGTCTCCTCATAAGTCAAGCTATCCTCAAAAACACCCACAACATCAAGAGGCACAATAGCATTTGGATGACCAACACATTTTCTCAATATAGAGACATGGAACACCGGATGAACCAAATTCATTTCACTAGGCAACTTCAAGTCAAAAGCTACCTTGCCAACCCTCTTCAAGACCTTATAAGGACCAACATATCTTGGACTCAACTTCCCCTTTTTACCATAATGGACCACACCTTTCATTGGAGAAACTTTCAAATAAACCCAATCACCCACTTTGAATTCAAGGTCTCTTCTTCTCACATCGGCATAAGATTTTTGATGACTTTGGGCCATATTCAACCTTTCCCTAATCATCATAACCTTCTCAAGAGCCTTCATAACCAGATCTATTCCCAATAAATCCACCTCTCCAACCTCAAACCAACCAACCAGTGATCTACAATGTCTCCCATAAAGAGCCTCAAAAGGAGCCATACCAATGCTAGAGTGATAGCTATTGTTGTAGACAAACTCAATCAAAGGAAGATGGTCATCCCAACTACTCCTCAACTCCAATACACATGCTCTAAGCATATCTTCAATGGTTTAAATTGTCCTTTCGGCTTGGCTATCCGTTTGAGGGTGAAAGGTCATACTAAGGTGAACTTTTGTACCAAGACCCCTTTGAAAAGACTTCCAAAAGTGTGAAGTGATTTATGAACCACGATCTTATATGATCAATAAAAGGATCCCATGTAACCCCACTAACTCATGGATTTACAACCTTGCATACTCTTCAGCCCCATATATGGTCTTAACCAGTAGAAAGTGAGTCAATTTTGTTATCCTATCAACCACCACCAAAATAGAATCAAAACCTTTTATAGTCTTGGGCAACCTAACCACAAAATCCATATTAATCACCTCCCACTTCCAAGTGGGAATCTCTATGTCTTGAGTTAGGCCGCTCGGCCTTTGATGCTCAGCTTTGACTTGTTGACAACTGTGGCAATCAGAAACAAACTTGGCAATGTCCCTCTTCATGCCTCCCCACCAATACACATCCCTCAAGTCTCTATACATTTTGGTGGAACCGAGATGGATAGAATAAGAAGATCTGTGGGCCTCATTAAGAATTTTCTCCCTCAAACCATCAACACAAGGCACACACAACCAACCTTGGTACCTAAGGGCACCATCTCCCCCTTGAGAGAAAGTCTCTATTTTGCCCTCTTTCACTACGACCTTCAATTCAAGTAAGTAAGAGTCAAGATCTTGCTTTGCTATCACCTCATCAACTAAAGAAGACCAAGACCGATTAACAACCACAACACTATCATCACCAACCTCTTCCAACCTAACCCCCAATCTACCCAATTGATGCACTTCCCTGGCCATCTCCGTTTTCACCACCATCAACATGAGCTTAGCTACTCATAGACACTCTACTCAAAGCATACGCCACCACATTTGCCTTACCCGGATGATAGTGCACACTTATGTCATAGTCCGTGAGAAGTTCTAACCATCTCCTTTGCCTCAAGTTGAGATCCTTTTGAGTGAAGACATATTGGAGGCTTTTGTGATCGGTGAACACATCCACCAAGTAGTAATGCCAAATCTTTAATGAAAACACAACGGTGACTAACTCTTGATCATAGGTAGGGTAGTTCCTTTCATGTACCTTGAGTTGTCTAGAAGCATAAGCTATGACCTTACCATTTTGCATCAACACACAACCCAAACCAGCTCGGGAAGCATCACAATACACTACAAATCCCTCAAGCCCATCCGACAGTAATAATATATGAGCGGACACAAGCTTATCTTTCATTGTTTGGAAGCTCCTCTCACATTCATCGGTCCACACAAACTTAATCTTCTTTTGAGTCAATTTTGTCATAGGACCTGCTAAGCCCAAGAAGCTCCTAATATTTGATGGGGTCAATGGTCTAGGCCAATTTCTAATCACATCAATTTTCTTAGGATCAACTTTTATACCATCCCCCGACACCACATGACCCAAGAATGTAACCTCCTTCAACCAAAATTCACACTTATCATATTTGACATATAATTTCTCCTCCCTCAATCTTTGCAACACAAACCAAATGCCCCATATGCTCCTCCCTACTATGTGAATGGATGAAAATATCATCAATGAAGACCACAACAAACGAATCAAGGTAAGGTTTGAAGACCCTATTTATTAGGTCCATGAAAATGGCCGGTGTATTGGTCAACCCAAACGACATCACAACAAACTCATAATACCTATATCTAGTCCAAAAGGCCATCTTAGGAATATCACACTCCCTCACTCTCACTTGATGATACCCGGACCGAAGATCAATCCTAAAGAAGAAGCTAGCCCCTCGCAATTGGTCAAACAAGTCATCAATCCTTGGAAGAGGATAACTATTCTTGAAGGTGATCCCATTGAGTTGTTGGTAGTCAAACACATTCTAAGTGACCCATCCTTCTTCTTCACAAACAACACCGGAGCACCCCAAGGTGATTAACTAGGTCTAATAAATCTCTTTTCCAACAAATTTTTCAATTGCTCCTTTAACTTCTTCAACTCCCCCGAGGCCATATGGTAAGGGGCAATGGAGATAGGTTAAGTATGAGGGAGGAGGTCCATACCAAAAGTTATCTCCCTTTAGGGAGGGACACCGGAAAGGTTATTTGGGAAGACATCAAGAAACTTATTTACAATCGGAACCAACTCTATGGAAGTAACTTTAGACTCCACATCTTTAACCCTCACAAGATGATAAAGACACCCCTTAGAGATCAACTTATGGGATTTAATTCATGAAATGGATCTACCCTTGACCACCACATCTTGATTTTCCCACTCAAGGACAGGTTCAGTAGGAAATTAAAACTTGACCGTATGGAATCTACAATCAATAGAAGCATGGTAGGCATGCAACCAATTCATCACAAGAATGACATCAAAATCGACCATGTCTAATTCAACAAGATCACAAGGAAACAAACAACTTATGCAAAATGCAACAACTCAGGGTCAACATGGAACTTTTTAGCAACAAAAGGGGTTACAAAGGAAAGAGTGGAACCCGGATTAATCAAAGTTAAAGATTTTCAACATACCGGTAAAAATATCAAGAATCTCACCAACCCCTTGCCTCCCATGTAGAGCATAAAATCAATTGTGCCTTGAGGTACCACCTTGAGGATCACCGTGAGGACCACCTCTACCCAATGGAATTACATTTTTACCCCTGCCCTTGCCAGAGTTTTTTGGAAAATCTACCCTTTTGTGACTAAAAGCTCCCTACAATCGAAACATGCATTAGAACCTTTCAAACACGGGCCCCTATGACTCTTACCATATGTAGGGCACACATCAATGGGAGCCACAACACCAACACCTTGGGGCCTAGGGAGGTCATCGGCAAACCCCCTATTAGTAGCATGATGAGACCCTTGGCCTTGAGGGAACCGGCCACCCCTTTAGAACATACCCCTAAGACGGGCCCTCTTGGCCTCATGCCCCTTTCTCTTTCTCAATTTGGCCTCCTCTATTTGCTCGGCATAAGTCATCAACCGAGACAAGTCCATGGCACTAATTATCATGGCAGGTAAGCATTCTTCACTTACCAAGTTGGACACCCTCATCACAAACTTGTTCATCCTAGATCTAGGATCGGCCACCAAATGAGGAGCATACTTTCAAAGTTGATTAAACTTAAAGGCGTACTCCCTCACACTCATAGCACCTTGTTTCAAGTTTTGAACTCCACCAACATAGCCTCCCTAAGCTCAAGAGGGAAAAACTGATTAAGGAAAGCCAATTTGAACTCCTTCCAAAGCACCAATTTACCAATTCCCTTCTCACCCTTCCATGATTATACCATATTTGGGCCACTCCTTTGAGTTGATATGCCACCAACTCTGCGTTTTCATTTGGACCAACACCCATTATATTTAAGATTTTGTCAACCTCATCAATGAACTCCTGTGGATCTTTATCCATCTTTGACCCATAGAATACTAGAGTAGTAGTATGAGGGGTTTGGGCCCCTTGATTGACTTGGTTGGCCACAACTTGGGCAAGAATAGTGAGAGCATCCCGGAGCTCACCATTGTTAGGTTGCTCCTTGGAAGTTTGGGCCATTTGTCCTTGAGTATTTGGTATGATCTAACATAGAAAAGAACAATCGTTAGGGGGAAAAATTACCACAATTCTATAGCAAGACATAGAACATGAAGAAGGAAAATATTTCCTAGAACATCTCATAGACTCCTATTCATAGTCATGGTGCGCTTCACAACCATGAATAAGACTCTAATCGACGTAGTGTGTTGGACTCGGAGGATCTATCAACCTAGTGCTCTGATACCAAGTTTGTCACGACCTAAACCTAGGGCCTAGGCATGACACGATGCTAGGAGAATCCAAAAGGACCCCAAGTAAGCCTCTTAGAACATCATTACATATCCTTGGTCGCTGAAGCAATAAGTCAAGCATCAAGAGATAATAAAGTGGGACAACCGGTGATAAGGGAAAGCACTTTCATATCATAAACATTAAGAACAATAGAGTTAAGGCTCTTGGCATAAAAATATAACACGTCCAACAAACATCTCTAATACATAGATAGGAGCGGGGGCCAAGACAAAGTAACCGGGCTTACCCTCATAGTCAAAATAGACAATAAATAAGAATGTCTTAACACATAATAAGAGCAACATAGACTAGGTCCCCGAAGTGGAGGACACACCAACTAGCTTGAGTAGTGTCAAACTAGCCACGTGGAGGAGTATGATCAACTTGGGTACCTGTTCCTACATGGTGACATCATGTAGGCATAGAGAATGCGTTAGTACGTTTGAATGTACTAAGTATGTAGGATGCAATGCAACAACAATTAGGCATCATAATCAAAATATATTATAATAGGCAATAGGCATGATATAACAATATGGCATGTATGATCAATGCGTAAGTAAAACATGCTTAAGCAACTCATGCTCATATAGCATATCATATGTGTAGAAAGACCAAGCTAGATTTTCCAAGTTCAAACTCGTTGTTAGGTTAGTGATGATGTCACCCCATCACTTAGATGGTGAAGTACCAACCTCTCACTAGGTTGGTGATAATGTCTCCCAATCACCTAGTTGGAGAAGTACAAACCCTTCCCTACTTTGATGAGTACAAACCCCCTATATAGGTTAGTTATGATGCTTCCCCATCACTAGGTGGAGAAGTACAAACCCTTCCCTAGGTTGATGAATACAAACCCCCATCTAGGTTATCCGGGATCTGAGTCCCCTCATATTGGGCATGGTCTAATGCAACACTTTATATAGAGTATATCATATAAATAAATTCATTTCATCATCATATAGTCAAACATATCATTTTTCATTCTTTGGACCTTCAACTCCTCAAGAAACCACATCCGGACATTTTATCGAACACTTAGAGGGTGTGTAATGCTAGTAGAAACCATGAAATATAAAGATTAAATCATGCAAGAAAATCCATTGTAAAACCATCGATCAACACCTTACTACACCCTCAATCAATATACATCAAAGCCCTTTCTCAAATCTAACAATAGATCAAAGATTTATACCTCAAAGCATAGAAAAATTATCACAAATTCACATAGATTTAACATAGTGTGCAGTGAATTTCATAATAACCAAAACTCATTTGTAAATCAACTTTAAATCATCCAATTTGAATAATTGGAGGCTTGGATATCATGGGTGAAAGGAACCCATGAAAGAAACCGACATGCCTTAACTTGGAGATGAACTTGGTGAAGATTGGAGATGAAGACTTGAAACTTGAAGAAGAACCTCAAAGGAGAACCTGGGATAAGGGTTTAGGACTTGAATTTGGGAGTGAAAATATAGTAAGTTTTTGAGTGAGTATTGGGAAATATTTTGGGTAATATGAGGGTGAAATTTTGCTAAGTATAGGAAAAAACACGGTTGAAAATACTTAAACCCAAGAGGCAAAAGCCTTAGACTGAGATAGAAATCACTGGCAACAAAATATACAGGTCCGCATCCGATCCGCGATGCAGACAGGTCGAGAAGGTCAAATTAACACATGTCTACAATAGTTGCGCGTCGCGGTGTTGTCGCGAATCATTTCTGGAAATTGAAATTTTGAAAATTTGAAATTATGATTCAATTGCAGTAAAATCGGGGTTAGATCCTTTCCCCCCTTATTTTGACCCCTGAACAAGAATATGAAGTTGGATTTTGGATATCGCATATGAATTTTGAGATATATGGAATTTAAAATTCTGGGCATTCTGAGGGATATTTTTCAGCACTTTTGTGGTCGTTTCAATGGTCCCTCGTCCACTCGCGTTGGGCTTTTTAGTAATAACTATATACTTTTAAACCTCTGATTCTTGAGTCTTGAATTCTTAAACATGACTGAGCTTCTTGAGTATATATTTGAGTTAATCCATAAGTTGCATCATTATTACTATGAAATATGAATGTATTTCGTATGCCTGATACCCTAACCCTTAATTTTATATTTTCACTACTCATTGACTAAACTGAAATTATGAACCTAACTTTCTAAACTAAGTAATGGGAACTTGAGAACTATGTTTTATTGTTTTATATGTGTATGTGATGAATATCTATTATGTTGTATGTTTTGAGCATGAATGATTTGATGTCACATGGCCATAATTCATAGGAATCAAGCATGATGTAAACTAGAGTCTTGAATTGCATTCTTTTGCATTCACATTCTGAGTATTGGAGTTAATTGAGAAAGTTGATGTTGAGCTGAATGAGCCGAGTTAAAGAGTTGAGCTTGAGTTAATCTTCATGAACATGTTTTAGTCTTTGAAGGAGTATTGAGCATCGAGTTGGGTGATTGAGGACCACCGCAAAACTACATTGCCAGCATAATATGGTCACATAAGGACATTCTGGTGCCCAAGTCCCCATAGAGGGACACTCTCTTAAGATCCAAGAGAGAGAGGTAGAGGTTGACACCCTATTCATTGGCAAGTTTAGGGTGGGCCTGACAATGACATCTTTTCACTGTACATCACCAAAAACTCATGGTGATGGAGAGTTATGTCAGTTAGAGAAACTTCTAAGCAACACTTAGGTTGAACATGACATGATTTTCGAATTGAGATGCATTAAACATTGAGTCAAGTTTTCAAAGCATGTTTTGAAACTTTGAAATTCTAAGTTGAGTTATGAGATGAGAAATCAAACCCTGAGTCGAGTTGTTTGATTTACTTCAGCCTTAATTGTTCCTTGAGCTATTTTACGTACGTACATTCCACGTACTGATGCCACTCGGCACTGTATCGTTTCAAGATGTAGATACAAGAGATAGAGGACTTCAGCAGCGCACCGTTGAGGTTCTGAGTTCCTGAGTTCCAGAGTTGATGAGCCTCCTTGCTATTGGGAGAAGCCTTTATTTTATTTCATTAGTTACTTCTATTTTGTTTGAGTTGGGTAGCCATGGCTTGTCATGGTACCATCTAGATGTTTAGAGTAGACGCTTCATACACCTTGAGTAGAGTATTGTTGATTATTACATTTCTTCTAGACTAAATCTATTTTGGAGATTATTTACGATATCTATGTCCTTTTTCTTAATGTTTTACTGAGTATTCTTCTCCTGTTGAGTAAGATTTGACGATGACGCCAGGTGATTCTCTTTGGGAATCAGCAATGGTTCTTCAAGTGTCGGTCACGTCAAGTGTACCTTCCCAAGGAGTGATAAACTTGATATCAAAGCACAAAGTTCAAGTGTCTTAGGGAGTCTATGAAGCCTTGTCTAGTAGATTGTTATTTATGGGTGTGTTGTGCACCACAGTTTATAAACAGGTGGCTATAGGACATTAGGAAAATTTTTCATTCTTTCAGATTCTAAATCGTGCGATAGAGTTATTCCTTAAGAAATCTGTGATGAGTCGTGTGTCGCTCTAACCCTTTCAACTATGATTCATCTGTGAGGTGATAGAGACAGTATTATTCAGATCCTTATCGATGAGTTCCCCTATGATAAAGTGATTAGAATGGTAGAGAGACTGCACTAGGCTTGAGAGAAGCCGAATACTGTATTGAGTTGGTTGATTCAAAAGAATGCATTGTCATTCATATGAATTGGTCATTTGCGCGAGATCAAGAGGCATCCCAGACTCTCTTATCCAAAACCCACTTCCGATGTTACCCATGAGAGAGAAGGTTATATCTCTAAAAGTTTAATGTTACCACCTAAGAGTGGGATGTGAGGTCTTATAAACACTGAGTAGAATTGAATCATCGCAGAGTTAGAAGGACGATGATGGAAAGAAAGGGATGAGATAGCAAGAGTGATAGCTGAGTGAGGCTTGTAGTTAGAGTTATGTATATATTAGGTAAGTAATGGGTGCTGAGTCGATTTCCATAAGTTTGAATAAAGAGTGGTAAATACCATATAATTTTCATGATGAGGTATAGAGGAAGAGTTATTATTAGAATGTGTTAGAGTGTGCTCAAACTAGAAAGAGGTCAATATTGATGTATTTTGATATTCTTATTGGCGAGGGTGAAGTATAGGTGTAGAATAGGGGAAAAACAGAGTGTTTTAAATGTGGTAGATCTAAACTAGGCTTATGATACTGAAGTGAGAGCCCCATGAGATTCATAGAGTTATAAGCTTAGCCAGATGAGGAAGTACAAAAAACGGGTGAATGGTACTTGAGCTGTGAAGTAGGGGATGTGCTGTTGAGTATTTGCTATGAGATTTTAGTGGGCTTATGTTTCCAAATTTTTGCCTAGTAGTTAAAAATTAGTATAATATGAGGGAGGTGTGTGATGCATATGTTAGTATATAACCTTAAGTTTGAGTTTTGAGGAGTAGTGTGAAAGAGGAGATAGTAGTGTGAGAGTGATAGTCTTAGTTGGAGATTTTCTCTAAGAGGCTTGCCATAGTGTATGAAGATGCTAAATTGTAAGGAAAGTGGTGTTATGGGCAGGATACAAGTGCCCCTTGGGTAAGACTAGTGAAATGAGGATAGCTCAATGGATAAGAAGAGGCTTGAAATGTTTATCCATGATTGTGAAAAGATTTGTGAAGCTTTATGTTATGACTACTATAAGAATCTAGATAGTATTTTTTGAGTTGTCAATGTGGAGTAGGTTGAGGTAAGAATTCTTTGTCATCCCTAGTAAGTTAGTTGATCGAGGCTTATGGATAGATGATGATGAGTTTTTCATTATAGTCTAAGTCTTATACAAATGAAATTATGGGAGCACGGAGGCTGAGCATTAGCAAGCAAAAGAAGATGTTAGGTCGTAAGAGTTATGAAAAGTGATTATGTAAGCCAATAAGAGTAGCAAATATTGAAAGATTTCCATAGAGACAGGAGGAAGCCGAGAGTGGTATCCTTGAAGAAAGTCTTGGTGGCTATTATATATATGTGACCATAACATATAAAAGAGTTTAAGATATTCCTGTGGATAGTGATTCTCTAACCATGTGAAAATATGTACTTATAGCCTATAGTAAAGGGAATTGGTTCACAAACTTAGAGAGACGACCCTTGAGCTAATAGGGAGATGATGAGCTGACGAACCAAAGTACATCTTGAGTTTTCCATAGAGATGGGCTGATCAAGATGAGATATCAATTCTTTTCCATCTCATATAGTCCTTATACTTCAGTTGAGGTAACATTCCATTCCAGTCTGGTGTATCACTTCCATTCCTATGGCCTTTCTTGATTGTCATTCATGTCAAGTTATGAGGATGCGATGACTTCATTTAGTAACTTTGATCTTACCTCATGGATCTAAGAGTTTCCAGTCCTATGTTGAAGGAGATATGAACTGAGTTTTACACTATGTTTAATTCTGTGAACTTAGAATGAGTCTTGATAGATGAGAGAGATTGTACTTCATAATAGATTTTCTCAAATAAGATTTCTTGATTGAATCGTGCTAATGATCTTTGGTTCCAATCCCTTTGAGTGATCCTGCTTTCTAGTCTTAATAGAAATGTTGATAATAGTATAAGATTGATGGTTCATGAGAGAGAGTGAGAGTTTTTGATTCTGATGATGATGTGATGTCATTTCCTTTTAAGGTTATGGAAATGGAGGAGGAGTTAGAGAAATCATTACAAGTCTAATAGATAGGTCAAAATTATATTAGTATCTCTCATGGTAAGAGTTTATGCGATCGAGGGTGTAAGGTGCTATAGTAGGCTTGAAGATTCTCAAGTGATGTTGACCTTAAAGAGGACATCAAGTGGTTGGAGTGATAAGTGTAAATGTGTGGTTGCTATTTTGCAATTGTATTAGAGTGATGGGAACAAGCAGTATTCTCCAAGTACAGGTTACTACGGAGATATATAACATAGATTTTGAGGGGTTAGACTGGCATAAGCATGATCATCTTAGGAGTATAATATTGGGAATTAGAGTTAAGTGTGAAATGGAATGAGAGAATGTGGTTAAAAGGTTGATTTGAAAAGGAACACAATTGAGGAGGAAATAAGCTTGAGAGTTACCCATGGAGTCTTGTATATCATGATGGTCCCATTCTCAATTAGAATCGGTGACTTTCTTCTTGGGTTCAAATAACTGATTGAATAGGTGTTTAAATTATTCGAATTGATTGAGTTTCAACATTTCATTCATGCTTGATGGTGAGAATGCTTAAGATAATGTAACACCAGGTAAAATTACCAAAATACCCCTAGAGGAGAGACATGCGCATAACGCGTCTTCCGATGCTCAGATGGCAAATCCGAGACTCTGAGAACGGATTTTCAGTCAGAACAAGAAAATAAGCGGGAAAATGACCTCGTTTGATTTTTAGAGGAATTGGATCAAAAAATAATTTTTTAATCCAAAAATCGATATAGTGTCACTGCGCTTAGGGGCCGTGACGCGCCCTGATCGCGGACCAACACTTATATTTTTTATTTTTTCGACAAGGAGTGGAAAAACTCGTTCGGAAAATTTTTGAGAAAAATGCACTAATGCTCACCAAGTTCGCGATGCGGACTGGGTATTTCTAGGGTGAAATTTTTTCTTTCTTCTTGAGGGGCATTCTAAACTTTTTCCAACCCCTACCAAACTCAAAAGATTATAAAAATAGGTCGTTCCAGTGTAAGAAAGGTTTTTAATCCATTCTTAAGCCTTTCAAAATAGGTCGTTCCAGTGTAAGAAAGGTTTTTTAATCCATTCCAGTGTAAGAAAGTTTTTAATACTAGCGCTAAAGAGAAGAGAAGAATAGCAAGGAATTGAGGAGTTCGAAGAGAATTCTTTGAGGGTGATTGTCTGAATGGATTCACAGTTTGATTTGTTGAGCCATTTCTAAGAAGAGTCTTAATTGTTATTCATGCCTTGATGTCTATCTTCACTCATCATTCGAGGAAGAATGATCCCAACGGGGACATAATGTAACACCCCAATTATTTTTAACTAAGATTGAGTTATCCTTCATATGATATAGGATTTTAATTGATAATTCATAATTAAGTATAGATGTTAAAGTTAATCTCTTACTGCGTGAATAAAATTGGAGATGATATAAGGACGTATTTCTAATGTAAGATCTTATAAGAGTTAGATGGACCAACGACTTTTAGGTTGTGTATATATTCTAGGATAAATACCTAAGTATTTAAAGTATATTAGATTTGATTTAGAGTTATAAGTGATCTTTGACATCAAGCCAAGTCTAAAGATCTTCTACCGACTAAGTTTCCATATGAGTTGATAGAAGGGTCAACTTCAAATGACCATATCTCCTAAAGTATAATGAATGTGAAAGATGTTCTACTAGAAATATTCTTGTTATTGCTTCGACTCATATTCCCCAAAAAGTGGATCCTGCTTTAGTATCTCCGAATAAATTAAATACGTGTAGAGATGATCCATAATATATCAAATCAAAGATATTTGAATTAACTTTCCAACACATCCAATTTCGCCTTAATGAAAGTTCGGAGTAAAAAGTTGTGACCATTTTAGTGAAGACGTGCAGAGCTGTCTGAAGGTCCGTGATAGCTCTGCGTCGTGGACCTGTCGTGAACGCCTTCTGGATAAGCTAAATGACATTATTTCTTTTTATTTTGAGGTTACTTTCCTCCAAACCTTTGGGGGTCTATTTAAGATTCAAAATGCATAAAACGTGAATTTTCATAAATAAAAATCCTCTCCTTCACTCCTAACCATAAACACTCAAGAATCATCAAGAAAGTCATCAAGTTAGGATTAACTTTCAAGATTCATCCTCAAGGTAAGTTCTTTTCATAAATTGCAATATACCCAACCCAAATTTCTACATCTATTCATAAATCTCTAATAGAATCCTAAACCATAACCTAAGGTTTCAAGAAAACGAATTCAAGAATCCCAAGAAAGGATTTCTTGATTTAATTTTTTCAAGAATTATGGTTCTTCATAAAGAACTCTAAAGATTCTAAGTCAAAAATTCAAGAATAAAAGAAAATTCCTTCAACTAATGTCCTTCTAAGTTCTTTTCACTTTAAAAGAACTACCAAAATCGAGGATTTTCTTCAAGAAAGCTAGTATTCATCAGATTTCGATGGTAATATCAATATTCCAGGTACTTAATGCTATCTAAAGTGTTGGACTTTATTCATCCACACGCCCCTTCATCTACTTGAGTTGAGAATCTTAGTAGTAACTGCATACTTTAAAACCTATGATTCTTGAGTCTTGAATTCTTATATATGATCGAGCTTCTTGAGTATACAGTTGACTTAATCCATGAGATGCATCATTATTACTATGAATTATGAATGTTTTTCGCATGCTTGTTACCCTAACCCTTACTTTAATATTTTCAACTACTTATTGACTAAACTGAAATAATGAACCTAACTTTCTAAACTAAGTAATATGAACCTGAGAAGTATGTTTTATTGCTTCACATGTATATATGATGAATATCTATTATGTACTATTTGTTTAACATGGATGATTTGATATCACATGACCGTAATTATAGGATTCTTGCGTGATGTAAACTAGAGTCCTGAATTGCATTGTTTTGAGTTCACAGTCTGAGTTGTGGAGTTATCTGAGAAAGTTAATGTTGAGCTAAATGAGATGAGTTAAAGAGTTGAGCTTGAGTTAATATTCATGAACATGTTTTAGTCTTAAAAAAGTATTAAGCACCGAGTTAGGTGATTGAGGACCACCCCAAAACTACGTTGCCAGTGAAGGATGGTCACACAGGGACATTATTGTGGACCAAGTCCCCATAGAGGGACACTCTCTTATGATCCGAGAGAGAGAGAGGTAGAGGTTAATTCCCTATTCCTTGCCAAGTTTGTGGGGGCATGGCAATGACGTCTTTTCATTGTACATCACCAAAAACTATGTTGGTAGAAAGTTATGTCGGTTAGAGAAACTTCCAAGCAACACTTGAGTTGAGTATAACATGATTTTCGAATTGAGATGTATTAAACATTGAGTTAAATTTTCAAAGCATATTATCAAACTCTCAAATTGCATCATATATCTGAGTTGAGTTATTAGATGAGGAGTTGACCCCTAAGTCGAGTCATTTAATTTAGTTGAGCCTTAATTGTTTCTTGAGCTATTTTACAAACTATACATTCCACAAATTGACGCCACTGGACGTTGTATCATTTCATAATGCAGATACAGGAGATATAGGACTTCAGCAGGCACACCATTGAGGTTCAGAATTCCTGAGTTCTAGAGTTGGTGAGCCTCCTTGCTATTAAGAGGAGCCTTTATTTTATTTCATTAGTTACTTATATTTTCTTTGTGCTACGTATCCATGGCTACTCATGGTACCATCTAGACGTTTAGAGTAGAGGCTTTATAGACCTTGAGTAGAGTACTATTGAGTATTTTTCTTCTAGACTAAATCTATTTTGGAGATTGTTTATGTGATCTATATCCTTTTTCTTAATGTTTTACTGAGTATTCTTCTGTGTTATTGAGTAAGATGTGACGATGAAGCTTGGTGGTTCTCTTGGGGACTCAGTAATGGATCTTCAAGTGCTGGTCATGCCAAGGATACCATCCTAGAGCGTGACAGATACATACAAACTAACACAAAATTATATATTGGCACAAGAATGTAAAGATATTTATCGATATTTGGTAGATTTCTTAATACATTCTTAAAGAAGTAAAAGCCACTGAATTACTATAAGGAGGCAGAGGAGTTCCAGCCACTCTACTATGAATAGCAATAACTTTGATTACGAACTCGAAAAGTGAAGAGCATCGTCAACTTATACTGTGAAACGTTCAAAGACATTCTACAACACTCATCAAGCAGATCACACTAGTCAATTAAGGACAATTTCTTTAAAACGGAACAAGATCAGTATCCATTTAGAAGTGCACTATATATCATCTGTTCAAGCAATTTTACATGCTTATAAGCTCAATTACAAACATTTAAGCATACAATAGAACTATGAAATTGAATGAACATGCTTAAAAACTCAATTAATTATCTGGCGCTCCATCCTCTCATTGCTCAATTCTTACTAAGCTCTCATTATAATAAGAAATTCCACAACCAAGATTTTTGAAGCTCGAATATTGAAATCCAAGACACCTCGTCTTCTTAGTCCGAACATTACAGGAGACCAGTCGAGAAGCTCTAGTTACCAAAATGATAGAGTTGTCATAATAATACTTAACCCCAGGGAAGCTATGAAAGGTGACATAAATGTCATAACAAGACTTAATCTCAGAAAATTTTGAATATGAGAAAAAAGGAATTAGTAATATAGGACATTTTTTGATCTGGTCTACTTATTCTACTTTGTCATAAATGCTTCAAAGGTGTGATTTATATATAATGTTAAATCTCATAAAATACTTCGATTAACTCAAATGAATTTGTGTCCTTTACTCTATTTATAATGATTTGAGTGATGCTGAAAAGACGTTGGTCACTAGATGCTAACAAGAACTAGGTTCTAGGTTAATAGCGTGCAGAAAAATACTAAAATTGATTCGACACAAAGAGTTATAGCGGAAAAACTCCTTGCTCAAGGAAGAAACAACCGCTACTTATAATATGTAGGATTTCAGTCAACTTCACTAACTTCAAGGAGCAATGTTTAGATTACAGCTCCGTAATCACCCACTCACTTCTCATTTTACAATTCTAACGATCAAATCCACTACTTGTTACAACTCTCTCAAAGCATGTTCACACATACAATAATTGTCCTTAAAACAATAATTCTAAGTAGAACACACACAAAACAAAACAAAACTCTTTGCAAAGAAATTGTAACTCTAGATTATTTTTCTTCAAAAGTGTTGCTCAATGATTACTGCTCGCCTTTGCTGGTGGATCGCCAATATTTGTTGGGTGCAAAAGCTGCTCTAAAAGAGTTATATTCTGACTTTCTATTTTTGGTCAGTATTCTTGTTTACCTTATTTAAGAGTCTATTAACTTAAATACAATTTTCTTCTTTTTTCCGCTCTCTTCTTTTATTCGCCCCATGCCTGATGAACATGGGTCATTGTATCATGTTCACTTCCTGTAAAGAGCATTCGCATAACACCTTTTATCATCTCATTCATTATCAAAACACCTCATAACTGTTAGCAAGGAAACAGTTACAATCTTCATGATGTGTACATGTTTTTTAGGATCAGGTTGTCAACAAGGAGCTCTATTGTTGCAAGTGTAAATAACTCAAAATGTACCTCTATATCATGTGCAATAGCCATTTTACCCATAATACAAAATAATAAAGAGATGTATTGATCTGTACTTCCTGCTATGTATAAAAGCGACATATAGATATGATGATGTGACACATCTCTTGCACCAAGAAAAGTGTATACCTTATAGTTCTGGGGTTGAACCTATAAAAAACTATAAATGTATCTTTTCCCCTTCAGTGTATTGGTTCGGGGTTTTTTATTGATCGAACTACTGTGGTGCCAAAGATAAAAGTTCAGCAAGTAATAACATGTATTGTAATCTTAAAATCAAAAGAGAGAAAAAAGAACATATCAACATCTACATTTTCATCGATATTATCTATTCTATCAGCCTCTAGTTGATCCACTTCTTCTTTCAGTTCATTAGCACACCTCCACCTTCATCATCATTTTTCTCATTCACACCATCATCTTGATTATTAGGACCTTGTTCATGAGTGCCTCCATTTTGATCATTAGGAGCATGCTCATTGGCATCTACATCTTGACCAGCATTTTGCTTATTAGAGCCTCCACTTTTATCATGATCCTCTTCATTAGTGCCTACATCTTTATCATTAGAAGCCTATTAACTATCACTTCCAAAGTGAAAATCAATCCCCTTCTTTATAGAGGTGAATCCACATTTGGTACTGTTTATTTAAATGGATCTTATTACTGGCTGCTAAATGGAGGCCGATGTAGTTACTACACCATTCTTTTATTCAACTTTTGAAGTGAGATTCTTGAAGAGATTGAAGGGCCACATGTTTATACTTTTGTGTTGGGTACGATGTTGGTTGATGACTCCGTTATGATTTATAGATTATAATCCAACCAGGTTTCTACAACAATCTTGTTACCTTTGAGTGCTTCCCTGTGATTAACTCTTGTTATGATGACTCTCTCACTTTGGAAACTAAAGCTGCTCAACTGGTCTCCCATAGTGTTTGGACTAACAAGACAAGGCATCCTGGAATTCAATGTTTGGGCTTGAGAAAAGTTTTACAATATGGTGGTTGTGTAGTTTTTTTATCATAAGGATAGCTTATAATGACATGACGAGAGGATGAAGAGCGGGACCATTAATCGTCTGTTGAGCTTATAAGCATGTTCATTCACTTTTGTAGTACTTGTATTCATTCATGGTACAAAATACAGAAATACGGGTTGTTTATATTCGTTACATACAAGCTGGTTTAGGCTGATATATACAAACTGGAACAAAATTATATGTTGATATAACCATTAGCGTGATACAATTATATTCGTTAATCTGCCATGTTGTTTACTTCTGTGTAACAAAGTTATATTTCCCTTTTCCCTGTAAGCTATAAAATATAGGAAAAACAATCTTATTAGACATACATCCATACCATATTTACTAATTCTCCCTATAGTTTGAAGTGATTACATATTGTCTTATTAATTCATAATTTCATACTAGATTTCAAGTCAGATACAACTAGACACATGTATATTTGTACCAGATACACTTAAATAGGGGGAGAGGCAAGCATTATAGCAGAGATATAGTGAGATAGTCCATGTATTGTGATGCCCGAGCCTACACCCTAAACGTAGCCGAACTCGAAAACCATTTGTGGTCCCAAGTGAACCACTTGACCTTGCTACTTACTCAGTGGAAGACCTAAACAATAGTGGAAAAGCTATAAAAGTAACAAGCTAACTCATGAATTGTCTGCATAAACTGAATGTAAAAGTGCATAAGCAATAACTGAATAGCTGGAACTAGTATACTAACACATAGACTATGGAACCTCTACTAAAGCTATCTGAAAGGGCTACTGGGATAGGCCCCAAGTATTCAGAAGAAAAATAAAAGCTGAAATGAAACATAATAACTCAAGAGCCTCTGACTGAGAAGAGGCCTCACCAATTGGCTGGAAGCT
The DNA here is from genome assembly GCA_011800125.2 of Solanum clarkiae. NCBI lineage: Eukaryota > Viridiplantae > Streptophyta > Magnoliopsida > Solanales > Solanaceae > Solanum > Solanum clarkiae. The sequence goes on along the minus strand of JAABOM020073369.1, from coordinate 14,050 downwards.
GTCTAGTCCTCAACGAAACATCTGCTGCAGAGCTCTATCACCTGCGTTTGCATCATAAAATGAAGCAAGTCCTAACGACGTCATTACGTGGAATATACGGTATGTAAGATGGCTGAAACAGTAACTCAGTATAACATAGCATTTCTTAAAATACATAAACATATCTCATAATGAAGAAACAATGATAATGAATACTTAGTGCTGAAATTAACATGCTGAAAACTTGTAAGTTATATATATCTTTTAACTTGGAGAGTTTCTTTAACCGAAAACCACCACTATGAGCTTCGTGATGATACAACGTCTTGCCCATACTGCCAGAGTCGTCCCCTACTTTTCTGGGCAGGGGACGAAGAACTAGGGGAGTGGATCCATCTCAAATTGGGCCATCTCAGTTGCTGATGAGGAATGTACCTTGAGACAATCCTGTCCTATGCTATTATATAGTTTATGACTTCAAGTAAATTAATTCTGATCTCACTCATATCAGTTATTAATACTACTCCCAAAACACTTTTATATAGCTCATACTTAAAGACTTGAAATTCTTAAAATCTGCTTTCTCGGAAACATAACCCAACTTATTACTAAGCTTTCTCATCTGAGTTCTTTAACTTGACTGAAAACTAATATCAACTTAAGTGGTTCCAAAAACATGCTATATTTCTAGGCTAATATGCAAGAATCAATTTTTAAAATGTACTTCTTGAACTTTGCTTAAAGAGGTACTCATATTAGACTTTCTTTGCTTGAAATAGTAACAGGATTTTCAAGAAACCTCAACAACAATGAATCTTGCTCATATATGAGTATAATTTTGATAACAATACTATAATTGAATAATGTAGAGACCAAGAACCATAATATTCATTAAGGATCCATACGTACCATGGGAATTAACATACTTCAAAAAATTTATGAGGATTTAATCTCAACTAGTATTTGAAAGTTCATGGGTGAAAACTGACTTCTATTCTTAAAGATATTCTTGAAAATAATAATTGTAGGGTGTCCTTAAATACTTTGTAAAGAACTCTTACTGAATTTAAGGAATTTTCTTGAAGGCCCTAACCGTTCTTGATTTTATGCTTGAAGTTTCTAGGAGGGTTTTTCTTTATGAAACGAATGAATGTGAAAAAGAATACATTTTTGGACTTAAATTTGTATTAAACTGACTAGTTTAGGATTAGGGGGTGTGGGAAAAGTCGAAATTGCCCATCCCCATTAAAAGAGGCAAAACTGCTCGAAATTACACTAGTGCGCATCACGCACTAGTGTTAGTTTCTACTTATTTGCAAATTCCACCTTTTCATTGAATTTTGAAAAACAACCAAAGTGTGATTCCGCGTCCCCAGCACGTCGCCAAAGGGGCACGGAAATGTCACTATTTTGGAAAAAAATAATTTAAGTTTTTTCGTGTTAAAGTTGAGTCGAGACCATTTTCTGACTCTATTTTTCATACTAGTCACAAATACAGTCTCGAATGTGCAATCGAGGCATGGGAAGACTTGTTATGCACAAGGTCAATTCTAGGGGTATTTTTATATTTTCATTGGGTGCTACAATATCTTCCCCTTGAGATCATTTGTCCATGAATGATAACGGTATGAAGAATTTAGCTCAAGATTTCCACACCTTAAACTAACATAAGTCTTAAGTATGTAAGTTTACCTTCAAGGTCCTCATTTAGTCCAACGAATAAGTATGGATACTTGGTCTTTATGTCTTCTTCTGCTTCCCATGTGGCTTCTTCCATGACTTGCTTTCTCCAAAACACCTTTACCGAAGGTATCACTTTGGTCCTCAACTTGCAAACTTGTCAGTCTAATATCTGTATCGGGATCTCTTCATATGACAAGTTATCTTTAATTCCCATACTTTCAACCGGAACAACTAGAGAGGGATCTCCCAAGCACTTCTTAAGCATGGAAATATGAAATACTGGGTGTACAGCACTCAGCTCTGCTGGTAACTCCAACTCGTAGGCAATGCTGCCCGCTCTTCTCAGAATTTGGTAAGGACCAATATATCGTGGGCTGAGCTTCCCCTTCTTCCCGAACCTCATAGATCCCTTCATTGGTGATACCTTCAGGTACACCCAATCACATACTTCGAATTCCAGATCTCTCCTTTTACCATCAGTGTATGACTTTTGCCGACTCTGGACTGTCTTTAGCCTTTCTTAGATGACTTTCACTTTTTCCATAGCCTGGTGGACTAGATCAGGTCCCACCAATCCTTCCTCACCAACTTCAAACCACCTTATGGGTGATCTATAACTCCTCCCATAAAGAGCCTTATACGGTGTCATTTGGATGCTAGCCTAAAAGCTATTATTATAAGAGAACTCAATAAAGGGCAAATGATCATCCTAATTACCTTTAAATTCTATCACACACGCCCTCAACATATCCTCCAAGGTCTGTATAGTCCGCTCTACTTGCCCGTCTGTATGTGGATGGAAAGTTGTGCTAAGATTCACCTTCGTACCAAGGCCCTTCTCGAAGCACTTCCAAAATTGTGTTGTAAACTGAGCTCCTCTATCTGTTATAATCCTTAATTGTATCAGTCGTCTTGACAGGTAGAAAGCAAGCTAACTTGGTCATTCTATCTACTATGACCCATATCGAATCATGCCGTCTACGAGATCAAGGTGAGCCTGTTACGAAGTCTATGTTAATAATCTCCCGCTTCCATTCTGGAATCTCTATGTTTTTGGCTACACTACAAGGCCTTTGGTGCTCAACCTTAACTTGCTGGCAATTTGGGCATCCAGACACAAACTCTATAATGTCCTTCTTCATACCACCCTACCAATAGAATTCTCGCAAATCTCTATACATCTTTGTAGCACCAAGGTGGATAGAATATCTGGCATTATAAGCCTCAGCCAAGATCCTATCTCTAAGGTCGTCCACATTTGGCACACATAACCTGCCTTGTATCTTAGGACGCGATCTCCCCCTTTTGAGAATACTAATACTTTCTGCTTCTGAACATCTTCTTTCAATTGGAGAAGGATGGGATCCTTGTCTTGCTTTTCTTTCACTTCTACCACAAAGGATGACTCTGACCCATTTCTGAAAATGGCCCCACCTTCATCAGAATCTTTAATCTGCACCCCTAAACGAGCTAGTCTGTGAACCTCCTTATCTAACTCTTTTTTTTCATCAGCAACATGAGTTGTGCTCCCCATGGTCACCCTGCTAAGAGTATCAGCAACTACATTAGCTTGACCTGGATGATAGAGGATAATCATATCATATTCTTTCAGCAACTCTAACCATCTCCTCTATCTCAAATTCAACTCCTTCTGGCCAACTACATACAACAAGCTCTTGTGGTCCGTGAATACATCCATGTGTCCACCATATAGATAGTGTCTCCAAATTTTCAGAGAAAACCTACCGTAACAAGCTCAAGATCAGGAGTTGGGTAATTCTTTTCATGAATCTTAATTTGTCTGGAGGCATATGTTATCACCTTGCCTCTCTGCATTAATACACAGCCCAAGCCAACTCTGGAAGCATCATAATATACCAAAAAATCATCAACTCCATCTGGTAGGGATAAGACTGGGGTTGTGGTTAGCCTAGTTTTCAACTCTTGGAAACTCTTCTCACAAGCTTCTAACCATTCGAACTTAGTATTCTTCTGAGTCAGAAGAGAACCCCTCTATAAACCGTCTATAGTACCCCTCTAAGCCTAAGAGACTCCTTATATCTTTAGGAGTTGTGGGCCTTGGCTAATTCTTTACTACCTCAATCTTTTGGGAATCCACTAGATACCCTCACCAGACACAATGTGCCCTAGAAATGCCACAAATACCAACCATAACTCACACTTAGAAAATTTAGCATATAGCTGCTAATCCTTAAGGGTCTGAAAGATAACTCTAAGATGGTTTGCATACTCCTCCTTATTACGGGAGTAAATCAGGATATCATCTATGAACACAATAACGAACATATCTAGGTACTGCCTCAACACCCTATTCATAAGATCCATTAAAGTTGTTGGTGCATTTGTCAGCCCGAAGGACATGACCAAAAGCTCATAATGACCGTAGAGGGTTCTGAAAGCTGTCTTAGGAATGTCTCTCTCTAACTTTAAGCTGATAATACCAGGATGTGAGATCTATCTTGGAAAAGCAGGTAGCACCATGAAGTTGGTCATATAAATCATCAATTCTGGGAAGAGGATACTTATTCTTAATGGTAACCTTGTTCAACTGACGGTAATCTATGCATATTCATAGAGAACCGTCCTTTTTACGCGTGGAAAGGATTGGACCACCACAAGGTGAGATGCTTGGTCTAATGAAACCTTTATATAGGAGATCTTTTAGCTGAAACATTAACTCTTTTAGCTCTTAAGAAGCCATATGGTATGGAAGGATGGATATAGGTTGAGTATCTGGAAGAGTGTCTATCCCAAAGTCTATCTCCCTATCGGGGGGACTCCGAAAGATCCTTAGGAAAGACTTCTGGGAACTCATTCACCATAAGGACAGACTGAAGAGATGGTGTCTCAGCACGAGAATCCTGAACTCTGACTAGATGATATACACACCCTCTTGAAATTAACTTTCTGGCTTGAGATATGAGACAAACTAACCCTTAGGAAATACATAGCTACCCCTCCACTCTAATACTGGTTCTTTAGGAAACTGAAATTTTACTACCATGGTTCTGCGATCTATGGAGGCATACCCAGCACGAAGCCAATCCATGCCTAGGATAACATCAAACTCTACCATGTCTAATTCCACCAAATTAGCTACAATAGCTCTATGATAAATAGAGACTAGACAACCCCTATAGATTCTTTGGGCTAAAATAGATTCTCTAGTAGGAATAGAAACACTGAAAGGCTCAAGAAGACATTCTGGATTGACCCTAAACTTCACAGCTACATATATCGTTATAAAAGACAATATGGCTCCTTGATCTAATAATGTATAGACATCATAAGCAAAGATTTTGAGCATACCCATAGCCACATCTGGTGAGTTCTCCTGCTCCTGTCTAGTGCCCATAGCATACAAGTGGTTTGTGCCCTCACTTGTTCCTACTGTAGTGCCCTTATGAGGTGTCTTACCCTGCAGTACTGAAGAAAATATCTATGATCTGTTATCTCTCATATTCTGCTTCCCCATGGGGCAATCCTTCAAGATGTGTCCCACCTAACCACATCTGAAGCAACCATTTATGCCCATAAGGCACTCTCTGGGATGAGACCTACCATACTTACCACAAGTAGGATAACGGTTTGCTCCTTAAGCTACACTATCCTGTGACTGGCTTCCCGAGAACCTATCGTCCTGTGATCCCTGCTCATTCCTAACCCTCGGTGCAGGTGCAATAGCAGATGAAGGTGCTAGTCCAGTTGTCATAGGCTAAAAATATGAGTGACTTTCACCTTTACTCCCTCTCTTGCCTGTCTCCTGGCTGGATTTCTTAGCCCTCTTGCTCCTAAACTCCTCCACATCCTACATCATCTCCTCCTCTACTTGCTGAACATATGTCATAAAATATGCTATATCTATATCCCCAATTAGCATCATATTCTTGCCCTCCATCAGTCATTTGAGAGAGCCCAGACACGAAAAGATCCATCCTTGTACGCATATCTGCCACCATAGTTGGAGCATAATGGGACAGTTGAGTAAAATTGAGGCTTTATTCTATACACTCATATTCTCCTACTTTAGATTCAAAAATTCCCTTACCATAGCCTGTCTCATCTCTCTGGGAAAGTACTATCCCAAAAAGGCCTCCTCAAACACCGCTCAACTAATAGCTGGCGCCCTATCTGCCTTGCTCCCTTTCCACTGATCAAATCAGAGTCTAGCTACCCCTTTAAGCTGGTAGGTAGTCAAGTCAACCTGCTCAGTATCACCTATGCGCATCACCTGAAATACCTTCTAGAGCTCCTCAATAAAGTTCTCAGGATCCTCTTTCACATTGGATCCCGTGAATTCTGGTGGGTTCATCCTCAGAAACTCCCTAACTCTGGCGGTATTCGACCCATCATTTTGGACATCTCCTTGGTGACCTCCCTGAGTAGTAATAGCCTGAGCCAAAATCAGAATGTCCTGGCAAAGCTCAGCATTGGAGATGTTTGCTTGCTGTGGCTGCTCCTCAGGCACAGCCGGATCTCTAGGTTCCTCAGGAATTCGGCCAGGCTGGTTTGTGTTTCCCCTAGCTGGGTGCCCTCTGCTTCTTATGGTCCGTTAGCTCTACGAGGAGGCATGATCTGAAGAACATGGCGTGAATGCACGAGTTAGAAGGGACTTCATAGAAATACACTTTGAAGCATGAGACAAAGAATGACAATTAATGATGACACTTCCTAATGTCCCATATCCTCCCTATTATAGATGTGGCACTGTTCACACCTATAATACAGACTCTACTAGGAACGGCTCCATAGACTCCCTAGGGCTCTTAAAACCTGGCTCTGCCACCAAGTTTGTCATGCCCCGAGCATACACCATAGAAGTAGCTGACACTCGGAAATCATTCCTGGTCCCAAGCAAACTACTTGGACTAGCTACTTACTTAGCAGAAGGCCTAAAAAATACTAGAAAAGCTATAAAAGTAACAAGTTAACTCATGAATTGTCTGCATAAACTGAATTTAAAAGTGCATAAGCAAAAACTGAATAGCAGGAATTAGAATACTGACACATAGCCTATGGAACCTCTACTAAAGTTGTCTGAAAGGGCTACTGGGATAGGCCTCAAGTAGCCAGAACTAAAAATAAAAGCTGAAATGAAACATAATAACTCAAGAGCCTCTGACTCAGAAGAGGCCTCAGTAATTGGCTGGAAGCTATCTAGTCCTCAACGAAGCATCTGCTGAGGAGCTCTGTCACCTGTGTCTGAATCATAAAATGATACAGGTCCTAAAGACATTAGTACGTAGAATATATGGTATATAAGATGGCCAAAACAGTAACTCAGAATAACATAGAATTTCTTAAAAGACATAGGCATATCTCGTAACAAAGTAACAATGATAATAAATACTTAGTGCTGAAATTAACATGCTAAAAACTTGTAAGTAAAGTATATCTTTTAACTTGGAGAGTTTCTCTAACCGACAACCACTACAGTGAGCTTCGTGGTGATTCAACATCTTGCCCACGCTGCCAAAGTCATCACATACTTTGCCGGGGCAGGGGACGAAGAATTACGGGAGGGGAACCATACTAAACTAGGCCATCTCAGTGGCTAATGAGGAATGTATCTTCGTACAATCTTATCCTATGCTGGCTACACAATTTATGAGTTCAAGTAATTTATTCTACTCTCACTCATATCGATGCTCAATACTACTCCCAAAACAATTTTATGTAGCTCATATTTAAAGACTTGGAATTCTTAAAATCTGCTTTCTCGGGAACTTAGCCCAACTTACTACTTAGCTTTCGTATCTGAGTTCTTTAACTTGACTAAAAACTAATATCAACTCAAGTGATTCAAAAAACATGCTTGATTTCTTAGCTAATATGCAAGAATCAATTTTTAAAATGTACTTCTTGAACTTAGCTTAAAGAGATACTCATATTAGTCTTTCTTTTCTTGAAATAGTTACAAGATTTTCAAGGAACCTCAACAACAATGAATCTTGTTCATATATGAGTACAATTTTGATAACAGTACTTTAATTAAATAAGTAGAGACAAAGAATCATAATATTCATCAAGGATCCATACATACCATGGGAATTAACATACTTCACAAAAATTATGGGGATTTAATCTCAACTAATATTTGAAAGTTCATGGGGAAACTAACTTCTATTCTTAAAGATATTCTTGAATATAACAGTTTTAGGGTGATCTTACATACCTTCGAAAGAACTCTTGGTGAATTGAAGGAATTTTCTTGAAGGCCCTAACCGTTCTTGATTTTATGCTTGAAGTTTTTGGGAGGGTTTTTCTTTCTTGAACGAATGAATGTGAAAAAAAATACATTTTTGGACTTGAATTCGTCTTAAACTGACTAATTTAGGATTAGGGGATGTGGGAAAGATCAAGATTGCCCCTCTCCATTAAAAGAGACAAAACTTCTTGAAATTATACTAGTGAGTGTTGCGCACTAGTATTAATTTCTAGTTTTTCACAAATTCCAGCTTTTCATCAAATTTTGGGAAAAAATCAAAGTGTGATTCCACGTCCCTAACGCATCGCGGAAGCGGCGCGAAAACCTCATTGTTTTGAAAATTTTCGAAAAAATAATTCGAGTTTTTTAACTTTGAAGTCTAGTTGAGATTATTTTCTGACTTAATTTTTGCACTAATCACAAATCTGATCTCAGATTTGCAATCGGAGCATGGGAAGACACGTTCCGCGCAAGGTCAATTGTAAGAATATTTTCGTCTTTTCACCGAGTGTTACATGTATCCTAGATACATTCTGAAATATATATATACATGAGCAGAAAGGTGAGCGAGAGAGTCAAATGCACATGAATCTACTTGGATACCATGAGAGTGGAGTAGAATAGAGAGGACCGAGAAGAAGTTCTTTTATATTGAAAAATCAAATTTTGAATTTTCCAATCAGATTGGAGGGACTTAGATATAATTATGTTTCACTTTCCTCTTTCATTCACTTCACTTATGAGAAATAGAGTTGCAATTTAATTATATGACTCTTGTGAAGATTTCGTAGTTAAAAATCAGATTATAAAAATACTAATTTTAGTGTATGCGTGCATGCCTCACACGTGTAGTCTGATGGTTGTGGTCAAACTTATATTTATATGTAGTAATTATTTGTCATAATTAATACATGTTAAATGTGATAATTATGTCATTATGACAATTTGTGACACTATAAGAATTGTAATTCAATAAGCAAGGGTAAATCTAGGGGTCCTCGAGGGTGTTCACCCGAATTCTCTCAGCAAAATGTTATATTGTATATATAAGTACCTAGTCCTGGACACATGCAGTGCTAAATTGTGTAGTAATATATGTCGAAATTTTTTTGCTAACTTTTCTATTTTGCGCAATATTCAACAATATATCCATCACATCAAACTTGCCCAGAAATAACTGGTAAGAAACAAGCCTACAAAAAGATAACATGAAAATCAACACAAAAAAATATAACATCTCCAAGTCATATACTCACATATATCTTACCAAAATAGATAATGGAACTATGAATTAATTAATATTTATGTTTGACTGTGAAGGGGTGATAAATAAAAAGATAAAGGGACCCTGAATTAAATAACGTTTAGATTTGAATGTGAAGGGATGATGAATAAAAAGAATCACACATTGATAGAATTCTTACAATGCTTCAACAATTCTCCTCACTTTGGTCTAACTTTTGGTCATTAGGACCCTGTTGATTAGCGTGCTCGTCGTTTCGCTCAGTGTTATATCATTATAGTAAATAAACTTGTTCCAGCCACAAAATATTCTTATATATTAACACCTTATATGTCATACCACATATGTGTATAGTCTCAATTTTCAAATTTGTGATGTCTACACTATAATTTCTAAGTGGCTTGGAGATCGCAACCTAGAGAAATCATATATTCTGTGTTTTGGAAAGAAAAACAAAATGAACAAAATCGTCTTGTACCTTAGTACTATAAAAGATAACTTTTCACTATATAGGACAATCAAACACATTACTTGGAAGACAATTCATTAAGAAAAAATGCATGTATTTTCATCGCTAGATACTACAAGAAAATGTATAATTTGTGGAGGTTATTTGGTCAATTTGAGGCAATTTTTTACCCCCAAAATTTAAATTGTGTTGGTTTTTAAAAATGCTACGGTTATCCTTGCCATGATCTATTTATTGCAGTTTTAAGAAACCTCCATGAAGACCACTGCAAAATTATTTTTAATTTTTAGAGGTTTTCTAAATCAAATTGTGACGGTTTAAAACCTTCATAATATTATTTTAATATTTGTAAAAAATTAATAAATTTAAAATTGCCATGATACAAAACAATTATTTACGTAATCAAATTTATGGATGAATGTCATAAATCTGTTATTGTTTTTACGAAAAAAATAAATATTTGTTTTACACAAAGCTTTAATAGTGCATACAAAAAATTTACTAGACATTTAACGTAAATCAAATTTTATTAAGAAAATGTGTTATAAGAACCATTGCAAACTGCAATTCATGACAAATTAAAGTAATATAAACTCATGTACAATAACTTAAACATTGTAACTTCAAATACTAAAAATCTAAAATAGTAATGCATTTGCTTGGTGACTTGAGTTGGTGCCACCCTATCTTTCACTTCAACATGAAGTAAGCTTGATCTCCGCCATAATTAGGCTGAAACCATAAAAATAGTAACACATGATACATACATATTCTTACATTTTCATACAAAAAGAAATTTCAAAATTTTGTTTATCTTAACCCAAATTCACATGAACCTTTGGTGTTTATACAAATTTATAATATCATGAACGAAAGAATTTACTTTAATAATGTCGAACATTAAATCATGACTAAGAGGTGGTATAATGTGATAGATAGTTGTATTTTTTTTTGTGTAAACAGGAACATCAATTAATTAATAATATTAAAATAATTAGGTCTCAATAAAACAAATTTAGTAGATCTCACTAAAAATCAAACTGGTCAAAGATTTTATAAAACATTAATTATTGTTTATACCTAAATAAAATTAAACTTAAAGCTTACCTACAACCAATGGAAAGCCAGATATAATTTTCCTTATGATGTGGCGAGATTTCCAAAATATCCTGAAATATATAAAAGTACAACTACATTAGTTTAACAATTTACAAAATACATATTTTGTATAAATAAAATAAAATATAGGTGAATTACTTTTACTTTCACAAAAATAGCACAATTCAATCAACATGTTATAGAAATTTACTACGTTGGGAATTCCACTTTATAATACCTACAAAAGAAAAGGTTAATTGAGAAAAATCACACACAAGAAAATTCCAAATTGAACAAAAGAATAAAATAAAAAATAAATTCTTTCCTGGAAATTTTATTCCACTCCCATGTCTATCTCCCACTTCTACAATTCATTTGCCCTCAATCCCTGATCTCTCCATTTGCCATGGGAGACATGGGAGTTAATATTTAATTTGGAAGTGGGAAATTCTTTCATGGAGGGAACTGGGAAGTGGGAAGTTAGCATTTAATTTGGTTTTAAATTTGTTGGGGGAAATTTAGTCTTCAATAATTTTAATTTTTGAGAGGAAAGGTATTAGTCTTTAGGATTTTGATTAGACTTACGTAAACAATGTTTTGGTTAAAAATTACTAGTAATTAAAATATTTTATCTTTGAAACTCAAATACTATAAGAACTTAAATAAAATTCAAATGCTTGAGTAACTATAATAAATAGAGTCAAATTTCTCTATAACAGTATTTGTCTGAAAATTTCATGGGTATTATAATGAGATTTTATTATATATGTATGCTAACATTTGACATTTAGATTTCATTTAGCTTTTATAAACAAAAGTATGCAAACTTTGTTTTGTAATTCTTATTTTACTAGTTTAGTGTACGCGTTTTGTATGTATATATTGTGTCGTTTTAAAAATTATATATAAATAGTACTTGCCATTAAAATAAATACAATATTCATACAAAATAAAATTAAATAAATATTATTAATTTGATGCAATAGTTTAATCTATTATGAAAGGGCAAAGAAGAGAAAATCTATTCAATTACATATAATATATAGATATGTTAATTGAATAGTTAGGAGTTAAATAATTAATTCAAAATTTAATTTTAAGAAAGACTCCTAAATATAAAAAGAGTAGTTCAATTTTTCAACGTAATTTCAATTACCTTTTTTTTTTTTAAAAAATGAAGCTATATTACATACTTTTATTAACGAAATATTTGATAATGAAAATTTTAGTTAATTTCAAAGTCTTAAATATTTTAAAAAAACTAATAATCTTTCTTTTTTTTTTATTTATACCCTAGATAATTATCTATACTAAATAGTCCTAAATCAAGAGTAAATTCTAAATATAAAGATATTCTAATTGAAAAGTGAATCTTCAAACTAAATAAAACATAAAATTATAAATTAAGAAATATAGCAAAATGAATTTGTCTAAAGCAAATTATTTAAATAAAGAGCAAAAAGTTCAAACAACGTTTATAAGAGTCATCACATATAATATAAAGGTATGTAAATAGTTTATAAATACGTAATGTAATAATTCGGAGTTAAATTGTTAGGAGTTAAATAATTAATTAATTAAAATTAAAATTTAAAAAAGACTCCTAAATATAAAAAGAGTAGTTTAATTTTTCAACGTAATTTTAATTACACACTTTTTAAAAAAATGCTATTTTACACGCTTTTATTAACAAAATATTTGATAATGAAAATTTTAGTTAACTTCAAAGTCTTAAATATTTTTAAAAAATAATAATATTTTTTCATAGCCTAGATAATTATTTATATTGAATAGTCCTTAATCAAGAGTGATTCTAAATATAAAGAAATTCTAATTCAAAAGTGAATCTTCAAACTAAATAAAATATAAAATAATAAATTAAGAAAAATAACACAAAATAAATTTCTGTAAAGAAAATTATTTTAATAAAGAGCAAAAAGGTCAAATAACATTTGTAAGGGTCATTACGCTTTAAATATAGTATAGATAGACAAAAAATTTTTTTTTATTAAATTTAAAATCTTAATTGGTTTTCATATCTCATTAATCAAAATTAAAAACTTAATACATCTATCTATACTAATATTAAAAACGTGAAGACTCTTAGAAATGATGTTTGAACTTTTTGTCCTTCATTAAAAATCTTTATTTTAGATAAAATTATTTTTTCACCATTTTCTGTCATGCCCCGGGAGGGTACCCTAGACGTAACCGGCACCTAGAGACTATTGCTAATCCCCAAGTGGACCACTTGGCCTCGTCACATTCATTCAAACAGTACACTATACAAATCAGCAGAAGATAAAAGGAAGTAAATGGGCACATCTCATCTAGTCTCAAAATAGTATCATAAATAAAAGGCTAGTAAAAATGTACTAGCTCACAGTATTATCAATCAACAATACTACTCTAGCCTATGAAGCCTATACCACTATTAGATGGTGCCAATGGCAGGAACATGGCTAACTCAATCAAAATAAATCTAAGCAACTCAAACTCTAAGGCAAGATGAAAATATCATATGAATCCTCCGAAGTAAGGGAGACTCACCAATCCGCTAAACGTCCAACGATCCTCAACGATGCACCCGCTGATGATCTCAATCCTATGAATCTACATCATAAAACGATGCAACGCCAGAGTGGCGTCACTATGTGGAATGTACTGGCATATAAAATAGCTGAATGAAACTGAAACACTAGAATAATATAGCAATAACATCAACTCAACTCAAAGACTCGACTCATCTCAACTCAGTAAAACTTACAAGTTGAAAGTAAATCTTGCTCTTTATAATATATATTTGAAAAGAAAATAACAACTTCGTTAAAAATCTCATGCTCAATCAATATTGCTGGGAAATTCTCTTAATCGACATCTATCCTGTCCTACCACCTTTATGTTTGGTGGTGTACAACGAATCAACATCATTGTGACACCTGTCCTAAAGCTTCCATGGTAAAGGACGTAGTATCTCTGTTTTTGTTAGACCCCGTAAATATTTTAATTGTGTATTGTGGGAAGTGTAATTTGAAAAATTGGTTTCGGAAGTCCTTAATTGGATTAAATTATAAAAGTTTGAGACCTAATTAAATGATTAGCCAACTTGAGGCCCTTATGGGCAATTTTAAGACTTGGGGGTCTATAAATACCCCCTAAGTCCAAAATTTTCAAGACCATTTGGTCTTGCATACTTAGGAGCATAAGAGAGGCATTGAAGAGGGGAAGAAGAAGGAGCAAACAATCTTCAATCAAGGTAAGTCCTTCTTAAATTTTGTTCCTATAAGTCTTCTAAGTATAGTAGTATAAGTAGGCTCTAGAATAATAGAAGTTGGGTTGATTTGGGTTG
>JAABOM020073365.1:0-35479 GCA_011800125.2 Solanum clarkiae | reverse complement strand
ATATATATATATATATTATATTGAGGACAAAATATCATTTTTTTGATGGGGTGTGGGAAGTTATGGGCTAAGGTGAAGTCTGAGTAGCCTTTACTCCAGAACTTTCCTATCTTTAATCCCAAGGTTTTTTTGCCGTGTTTGTTTTTCCTCGTGGATGAGTTTATTTTATGTTGAACATATATGTTTAGGTGTTGTAGATAATTTGTAGATGTATAGTGATTATTTCTTTTGGCGTGTGCATCATCTTGAATAGTTTCGTGAATGTTTTGAAAATTGGGTACCCTCAAAATTTTTGTGATTGTTGGTTACCATTGCAATCTTGCATATAATTGATTTGGCAATGTTTGTTCTGATGAAGAGAAGGCAAGTTGATGCTTGAAGCATGATCCATGAGTCTATTTGATTATGTATGCTATGCCATGAGTGTGTGAGCAAATTTTGCCATATTTATGCAGTTTATATTGATTTAGAACTTGGCTTGTTGCTCTAAGATCGAACTAAAGATCTTGGTTGATTAGGAGAGGATCTTAGGCCATATTTCTTTAAGTTATTCCACTTTTGCCTAAATGATTTACCAAATGTAGTGGTTTAAATCTTGTTCCAAATGTTTGAGCTTTACATGCACCTATTCTTTCTTGACACCTAGCTAGCCTAGCCTTGTTTTGTGAAATACCTTGATGTTGGCCCTGGTTTATCCTTGAACAGGTGAACCTTGATAGAGGCAAAAAGCCAAGTTGAGGGTGGCTACCAAAATTGGCCCTGGTTTGAGGAATGGATATTGTGTACTTCACTTCAAGCTAAAAGCCTAAGTTGAGGGTGGCTTATGTTGTGGTAAAGTAATGAAAATGAGGTGATTAGTGGGGAAAGAAAGAAAGAAGAGAAAATCATGTACCGGGTGAGAGAAAAAGAAAGAAAAGTTCCTTTAATTGAAAAGAATAGCAAAATGAGTTCGAAAATAAGGCGCAACTGAAAAGAGGAAAAGAAAGCACCCAGAAAAGCTTGAAACTGAAGAATAAGGGAGAAAATAATGTAAATGGCTGAGTTCTAGAGGTAGAAATGTTGAAAAACGTAGTTCAAGGATAGCTTTTAGTCACTACTTGCCTAAAGTACCATACCAAAGCCCCATGAGCCTGAGTTACAAGCCTATACAGTCCTAAAGTGATCCTAATTCACTAGTGGATAGTCTGGAGTATGAGTATATGGGCAAGCCTATGGTGTTGGTTATCATGTATGAATTTCATTTGTGAGAATGAGGATGCTTGCAAAGTCCCTGAACTTTGATTGCTTTTTGAGTGAGATGGAGGGACTTCTTTTCTGTGATGGAATTTGCATAACATGATTGGCATATGACTTGTTCGGTGATTGTGAATTATTGATACTCCTTAAGTTGTCATAGTTGGATTGTCAGACACATCATCATGTCTTAGTTTCTTAGTGGCTATTCAATCTGGTTATGAAAATGAGAATTGGGTACCTGAGTTGGGATTGAGTGATGTATATGCCATTAAGATAGTTGCTATATTATTCCTATTGTCTATTTTTAGATCGAGTCGTCGGTTGAGGACAAGCAACAATTCTAAGTTGAGGGTGCTAATGTGCTGTCAAAATACAACGCATTTGATACCTAAAATAAGGGATTTTGAAATTTCTTAATGTGACTTTTTATGATTTTTATGACATTTTGTATTGTTCTTGCAGAAAATATAGGTTGACATGATTTTTGGAGAATATTGCAGATTTTGATGAAGTATAGGACATACGAGCCACCTTACGAGTCGTAGCCCAAGCTACAAATCATAGTATGCCCTCGAAGTAGGAAACAATGTCCAAAATTAGGAATTTGCAAAGTGAAGGTCAGCTATACGAGGCCAGCCTACAAGTCGTATGTCTCACTATGACTCGTAGAAAGGGGCCTCGTAGCCTGAAACAGTGTTGCAAAAATTTGGACCAAGAACTGCAACTGGGGACTAGAGAAGACACTATGAGCCATAGATCAGGCCATGACTTGTAGCAATGGATTGTAGCAGTCAAGTCCAAAAATGCCAAGTGCTGACTACGAAAGCCTGACTACAACTCGTAGGTCACCCTACGAGTCGTAACTGCGAACTGTACCTGCTGCTAGTTGTATTTTCTTTTTTATTTTTAGGGTCTTTTTGTAAATAGTATACATAGTTGATGATAGGGTTTTTGAAAGAGAGATTCAACACTTTACAGATTCTACATCAAATTTGAATATTCATAGAAAACTTTTCTAGGGTTTAGTGTAGATTTTAGTATTTTAGTTTTGAAGACCCATTTTGGGGGATTTGAAATCACTTGTACTCAACTTCCACTAATCCAAGCTTATGGTTTCAACATCAAGGTGCTTTTTGTCCTTTATTGCTTTTGGGTAATCTCTCAACCATGTCTTTTATATTCATTGTTTATGATTTTTCCTTAGCTATGAGTAGCTAAGTACCCACAACTTGGGGTTATGGGAACCACGAGGAGTTGATTTGAAATAACCTAGATTTTGTGCATTTCTTTGATTGGGTATTTGCATATATTGTCTATTTCCTTTCATTTTGAATATTGTTTGGTACTAGCCAACACCAAACCCCACCTACTATCATGATCCGGACCAAGGTAGTAATGAATAGGAAAAGACAAGTACATGATAGGATTCGATTGTTGTGCTCTCGTCTAATCAACCAAACACGAGCAAGGGGAGGTTGACTGGGACAATATGTAATGGTTAGTTGGCACACCATGGTTGCCAACCACGCACCATGGTGAAATTCGACCTTCACCTTCACAAGAGGGCTGGAAGAATCTAAGTGACCATTTTGAAGATGATGTCTCAATTAGGGTTATGTTATCTAGGGTGTTTTAGTCAACGAATCATGGGAAACACAATTCCCAAGTTGTTGCTTAATTTGATTGTCTTCTTGCATTAGCAGTGTAGTATTTCAATTGTTCTTTCACTTTGAAATTGCAAACCCCCTCCCTATTCTAAAGAATATAATGATTGATGCTTGAAATAATTGCTACTGGATCAATATAGTCAAGCTCCATAATCCTTGTGGATGCGACCCTAACCTCTGGTTAGGTTTATACTGGACTACGACCGCTTTACTGTTGGAGTGTGAACATCAGTAATCATTCCTCATGTGGTTTGATAGGCTTAGTTTTGATCCGTAAATTGTAAATCTGGGATGTGTCGCAGTTACTTACCTTATTCCTATACTCTGTGAGGTCTTGAAAATTACTCCATACTGTGTGTCCCTCTCCTCTAGTACATAACTAGCTAGACTTTCTGCTAACATGTTGGCTTCTCTAAAGATGTGCTAAGTAGTAACTTATAGTTGTTGTAGAAGCCCTCTAATTTCCTCCCCTTGTTCTCTGATTGCCCAAGAGATTTGTCAGATACCATTGATGACCTTCTGAAGCACCAGAGAATCTGTCTCAATGGTAATATAACTGTAATTTTGTGAATAGTAGTGTCTTGAACAGAATAGGATTGCTCATGTTTCTGCCTCTAGGTTAGTAAGATGACGCAGCTCCCCAGCAACAACAAACCTAAGGTTCCCATGATGATCTCTAATACAAAAGGCCCAAGAACTCCTGCCAGGGTTTCCCCTACTAGCACTATCTGTATTAGCCTTGAGACTACTAGAGGGGGGAAAGGTCCATTTGATAAGGTGATGGAGGAGTCTGGGTTTGTAGGCTTCTAAGGAAGAGATTATCCTCTCTAGTCAATGAAGGGAGGGATCCAGGGTTATCTGACCTTTGTCACATAGTATATCAATTGAAGACATTGATAAAAGAGTATGTCAAAGGACATGTCCTTACCATGCCTCCTAAGGTTCCTTCTTTTCCATAGAATCCACATAATGATTTGAGGAACTGCCTTCATGATAGGTTGTATCCTGGTACTCTTCTCACTCCACTACCATTTTGTAATTTGCTGTTGTAGGTGGTTTTCCTCCATAGTAAGACCTACACAAGAAGCAAACTGCCTCCATAACATAGATGCTATGGGGGCTGTTAGAAAAAGGTGTGTCATAGATTCCTCCCTCCCATCAGTGTAGCAGTAGCAACTGGAGGCCATACAAATCCTCATTCTTTTGGGTTTGTCCTCTGTGGAAATCCTTTTTTTTCCAGATTCTCCACTGAAAAAAGATAATCTTGAAGGGAATGCCTTGACTATAAGTGATCCATCCACCAAATCTCCTCCCTTGTACTCCTAAGAATTTGAAAGGCAGAGCGTGTGGTGAATTGGCCGTTAGGCTGGGGCATCCATCAAGCAGCATCTGGTTCATCAGAGATTGTTGGTGAGATATAAAAAACAATCTGCTCGAAGAGTTCCTCACCCAGCAAGACCTTAAGCTTCCTAATGTCCTATTCACCATTCTGAATAAGCTCTTTGACCTCAGTCTCCTCCTCCCTGGGTTGTTCCACAAGAAAACAGAGGGCACCTTGTTTAGTCCAATTGTCAAACCATAAACTCATGGAGCCCGCTTGAGCTGCCACCAGATGTCATAATCCACTTGTTCTCTAACTTCTATCATCTTCTTCCACACTTTAGATCCACCTCTACCGGAGGCAATGAGGGGGTGGGAGGAGCTTCATAAAGAGTTTGCAGAAGTCCTGAATCACTACCATAACTTTGCAAAGAGGGATTTGGAGGTATCATGGAGGGACCTGAAATTGAGTCCTCCCTTCTTAAAAGGGAGGAAGAGGTCTTCCTATTTTACCCAATGCTTGCCTCTCTACCTTTCCACCTTACCCTAGAAGAAAGAAAAAAAGATCTTGTCTAATTGTACAATGACTTTCTTAGGAGGATTCACCATGGAAAGGAGGTACGTGGGGATAGAGGAGAGCACAAACTTGATAAGAGTCTTTTTACCACCATAGGAAAGCAGTCTGCAATGCCAATTCCTAATTCTCCTAACCATCTTGCCCAGGGGTCCTTCATAATAAGAGGAGTTACTTCTACCATAAAAAACTAAGCAACCAAGGTAAGTAAGAGAGAAGTTGCCAGCCTTGAGAACAGTCAGCTTTCTCAACCTTACAGTAATTATAAGAGGGCTCTTATCATGCATATAAAAAAAGCTCTTGTCTTTGTTCACTATTTGGCCAGAGGTCTGTTCATATTTGGAAATTGTCTTCATCATCTGAACTATAGAATACCTGTCTGCTGAGCCAAACAAAATGGTGTCATCAGCATAAGCTAGGTGGTTGATCTAGCAGCTTCATTTGGACATCCCATAGCCTAGGAATTTCTCATCTAAGAAAAGGTTATTTAAACTTCTAGATAGCACCTTAGCCCCCATGATAAACAGAATAAGGGACAAGAGTTCACCCTTTTTGACCCCTATAGAAGATGAGAAGAAACCATGACCCTGACCACTGAGTATCAATTGTTGCTAAGCAGCCTCCACACTAGATCAATAAGTGTTTCAGAGAAACAAAATTTCCTCAAAACCATAGCAAGAAACACCCAGGAAACTCTATCATAGGCCTTAGCCACACCAACTTAATCACCACATTATGAAGCTAGTTTCTCTTGCCAATGTCTCTGATGATCTCCTATGCTAGAAGAACATTCTCAACACTGTTTCTGTGTTTCATAAACCCAGATTGACTCATTAAGATTATTTTGGGGGTCATAGTGGAAAGTCTGTCTAGGAGAAGCTTGGAGAAAACCTTATTCACAAAGTTGCAAAGACTAACAAGTCTCAGGTCATCAAGCTTACTGACCTTATCCTTTTTAGAGATAAGGACTAAGCAAGTGTAAGTAATGAACCTAGGGAGTTTGTGGCCACAGAAGAAGGCCTTCACCATATTAAATATCCTTCCTAACTATTTCCCAGCAATGTGGATAGAAAGCCCTTGAGAAGCCATCAGGGCCAGCAACGCTATCACTATTAAGGTAAAAAACAACCCCTTTAATCTCCTCCTCAGAAGCCCATCTAGTGATGCTAACATTCTCATCCTCATTGATCAGCTTAGGGATACAGTTGATCACACTAAAGTTGTTCACCACATTGTCTTCTGTGAATTGGTCTTCAAAGAATCTGACAACTTCTATCCTAATATTCTCATCTATGTTCATGACATCCTCCTCTATGGAAGCAATCTCATCAATCCTCAGTCTCTTTCTTTTACCATTCACATAGCTATGAAAAAACATTTTGTTCCTATCATCATCCACATACTATTTCATACCATCTTTTGTTTCCAAAATTCCTCCTCCAAGTGCCAGTACTTTTTTAATTCTGCGTTCACCCTGCTTAACTCTTCTCTATTGGACTCTAAGGCATTCATCCCAAACTGAATTTCTTTAACCTTTGTTTCATCCTCTAGAGTGGACACTTTGAGGAAAATATCTCCAAAAGCTTCCCTACTACACACAGCCAGAGCTTTCTTAACCCTCTTGAGCTTTGCATGAAACATAGAGAAAGGGTTTCCTAGGAAGTCAACTTTCCAATTGTCTTGAACAACATCTTTGAAGTGCTTGTGATTAGTCCAAAATGAGAGGAATCTTAAGGATTCCTACTAACTTCTAGCTGAGAATCACAAACAACGTGGAGAGAGGCATGATCAGATCCCTACCTTATGAGGTGGTGAACTTCTGAGGATGGGAGAAGATTGAGAAACTCCTGATTGGCTAGAACTCTATCCATCCTTTCAAAAATACATTCATGCTCAATTCTACCATTCCACCAAGTATATTGGCTTCCCTTAAACTTTAATTCAACATAGCAAAGTCCCAAGAGTATAGAGTAGAAAAAGGAAGTACTCCCAATGTGTCTTCAGCAGAGAGGATGGAGTTGAAATCACCTCCTACCATCCAAGGAACTTGAGTAATATCTGCAATACCCTAAAGTGCATCCCACAATTCTAGTCTCTCAGTACTATTACATCTGACATAAACTGTAGATATTTAAAGTTTAGGGAGTTACACTTAAGAGACAGAGTAACCTGTTGCCCTGTATACACAATGCCTTTCATGCTTCAATCTTCAATCCAGACGATCCAAATCCTAGAGGAGGAGTTATAGAAGAACTTAGTGAAGCCCAATCTCCTAACATAATTTGGTAATCCTGAAGCCTCTTGGAATGGTTCCAAAAGGCTAATAAAAGAGTATTGTGGTGTCTGTATAGGTCAATCAGTCTCTCAAAAGCTTTTTGAGTTTTGACTGACCTTATGTTCCAAAAGAGTAGTTTGTCTATCATTGAGAATGACCCCTTTTCCCCTTACTGCTTCTTGTTTTAACTTGTAGTGTGGTGGGGCCTTTATTTCCCTTGGATTCACCTCTAAGGATATCCACTTGCCTAGGAGAGAGGTCTCCATCCTTGGAAACCACTTCAGCATTCTTATCAAGTTTCCCCTATTCCAAAACATCAAGGGGTCCATCTTTAGAGCTGTGGACAATGGCATCATCAGGGCCAATAATAAGACCAAGGTTGGCACTAGCATTTTCCTCAGAGGAGTAGGAGATAGGATTAGAGATGGCATAATGCTTAGTATTAGCAGATCCCTTAGGCACTATGCTATTAATCTTGTCATCCCCTTTGTTAGCACTCCCCAAGTCCACTAGATCATGATGGCCTTGTTGAGTACTTTTGGAGGACTATGGGAGCTTTTCTGAGGTTCCTGGGTGGTGGGTGCTAAGATCCTGAGAGTGGACTTGTCACCTTCATGGACAAAGATCTCCTTTGCCCACTCCTTGGTATTTTTTTCCAAAGGTGTTACCACACGTCTATCCTTCTTGCCTCAATTTCTATCTTCTGGGCAGGTTTCCTTGTTACCATTATCCTTGTTTACATTATCCTTTTCTTCAAGAGCTACGAATTTGTTGGCAATTTTTGCCATTTTAGGTGGCTGGTTTATACCAATAGGATTCTAGGTGGGTGTTATCTTAGCATCTTGATTTCCTTTGTTCTTGCCTTTCCTCCCTTGTGCTCCTTAAAAGGTTCCTTTCCTTTGGTGGGGGCACCTTCCTTGTTCTCTTCCTACTCTGGTTCTTTCTTCTATTCCTCCTTGTTCTCAATATGGAGGTATAACTCTTGGTGGAGAACATAACATTATTGGTCACCATGTCCCTGAATCTTGCATTATTCATAGTATTTATGAACATAGTCATAGTTAATATTGATCCACCTCTCAACAAGTTCCCCCGTCCTCTTCTTAACCCTGACATTAATGCATTTAGGGAACTCACTGAGCAAATTCACCTCCACCTTGACCCTAGCACAACTTGGTCTAGTTGGGTTCTTGGTTGCGAGGTCGACCTGTAAGGGTTTACCAACAGCAGGAGCCAAAGAGAAGATCGTCTTTTCACCAAAAATATTTGGGGGAAGGGAGGGAAAGGAGATCCAAGCAATAACTATAGTAATCTCTTTTTCAGGAGAAAAGGATGGATCCCATTTGAGGGTCCTCATGGTATAGGTCCATTTCTGGTGAGTGATGTAGAAAGTCGGTTTAGATAGAAGATTGACGTAATCTTCCATATTTGAAGCCCTAATGAGGATGTGCCTATTGCTACATACCCCAATGTTGCACTCTCCTTTGAGGGCACATTGCTTCAGATTAGTTTTCCTCAAATCCTGAATGTCATGCCACCCATAGGGAAACTTGCCAATTACAACAAACTGAAGATTCTCATTGATGATCATTTGCTCTATCTTGTCCTCTTCCTAGATAACCCTTGGTTCACCATGAAGGTACTCCACTGGTTTTTAGCAAATCGGCTTGGAAGTTGGTAAAGGTTGTTTGAGAATAGAAGCAAAGTTAGGTTCTGGTTGTTGAGGGTAATCAACCCTAATGGGGTGCTGATCGGGAGAGGCTAATGTCATTGCCATCGTAAAACGGTAAGGAAAGCTCCAGGTTCAAGACGGCGCCAGTAGCGTTTTTTCCTAGTTGTATGTAGTTGGTTGCCAACTAAATACTTTAGGAATGGGTTTAAAAAATCTTTTTTACACTTAAAACAACCTATATTGGTAGTAAGTTAAGTTTAGGAGCGGTAGGGAATAGTCTGGAATGTCCCTCGAAAAAACTGAAAATTTGCACTATGGAATACCAAGTCCACATAGCGGACTTGGCCACTTCATAGGAAATTTTCATCAAAATTTTTTTGATCGAGTTTCCAATTCTGTAGAAAACATTGGAATCACCATTAAGTGCAAATCCATGATAAGTCTGCGATGCAAAAATGTCATGCACTTTTCTGGAATTGCATTTTTGCTTCAATTTTTTTTTGAGCCAATTTCTTTAAAAATCATCCAAGACTATTTCTCGTGCTGGTCGCATTTCTAGCCTCTGATTTTCCAAAAAAGTTGAGGAAGACGCATTGTGCGAGTGCCTCTCATCTAGGGGTATTTTCACAATTTTATCGGTGTAACATTATCTCCCCCCTTGGGATGATTCATCCTCGAATGAAGAGTAAATATGGACCTAAGGTACGAGTAACAATCAAGATTCCTCTCAATAATTAATGAACCAATCAAACTCTTTAGATAATCAACAATCAACTCAAGGACAAACAACTCGATTCAAATCAAGGGTAAGGACATTACCTTCAATATTCTCATCACTATGTAGGGACAAATGTGGGTATTTAGATTTCATGTCTTCCTCGTCTTCCCATGTGGTTTCATCAACAAATTGATTCCTCCACAAGACTTTGACAGAGGTTATCTCTTTGTCCTTAATTTGCGAATCTGACGATCCAGGATTTGGACTAGAACCTTTTCATAGAACTAGCTATCTTTCACTCCAATGCTATCAATAGGAACTACCAATAAGGGATCTCCCAAGTATTTTTTTCAACGTCGAGACGTGAAAAATTTGATCAATCATGGATAGCTTAGAAGGAAACTCTAAATCATAAGCAACACTCTTAATCCTTTTCATAATCTGGTAGGGGCCAACATAACGAGGACTTAGCTTCCCTTTTTTCCCAAATCTCATGATACCCTTCATGAGTGACACTTTCAAATATATCCAATCATTCACCTCAAAATCTAAGTCTCTCCTTCTTATATTAGTGTAAGATTTCTGGCAGCTTTGTGTAGTTTTCAACTTCTCTCTGATAATCTTCACCTTCTCCATAGATTGATGAACTAAGTATGGACTAATTAACTTGGCTTCACTAACTTTGAACCACCCAATTGGTTATCTACATCTCTCTTCCCATACAAAGCCTCATAAGGAGCCATTTAAATACTTGTATAATAACTATTGTTGTATGCAAATTCTATTAGAGGTAAATGACCATCCCAATTACCTTTGAAGTTGAGGACACAAGCCCTCAACATGTCCTTCAATGTTTGAGTGGTATGCTATGCCTGGCCATCTGTCTGGGGATGAAAGACAGTACTAAGATTCACCTTTGAACCTAGTCCTTTCTGGAAAGATCTCCAAAATTGGAATTTGAACTGAGCTCCTCTGTCTGAGATGATGGGAAAGAGAACTCTATGAAACCTCACCGTCTCGCGGATGTAAAACTTGGCATACTCCTCTATAGTGTCAATTGTCTTAACTGCTAATAAGTGAGCTAGTTTAGTCATCCTATCCATGATCACCCATATCGAATCATGCTGCTTTCGAGACCTCAGCAAGCTAGTAATGAAGTCCATATTGATCACCTCCCACTTCTATTCAGGAATCTCAATGTTCTGAGCCAATCCGCATGACTTTTGATGCTCAACTTTAACCTATTGACAACTCGGACACTTGGAAACAAACTCAACAATATCCATCTTCGTTCCATTCCACCAATATAATTCTCTCAAGCCATTTTGGTAGATCCAGGATCAATGGAATATCTAGAGTTGTGGGCTTCAACCATAATTATATCTTGAACACCATCAACATTTGGATCATACAATCTATTTTGATATCTTAATACACTATCTCTCCATTTGAAAAAAACCATCACCTTTTGTTTATGGATAGCTTTCTTCGATTGAAGTAGGATAGGATCTTGGTCTTGCTTTTCTTTCACCTCTGCCACTAGAGATGATGCCAACTCATTCTAAACATTGACTCCACCTTCATTAGACTCTTCAAGTTGAACTCTCAATCGGGACAATCTATGCACTTCTTTCGCTAACTCTTTCTTTCCTTCCACAACATAGGTTGTATTACCCATTGACAAGTTACTAAGAGCATTCGTAATAATGTTGGTTTTATCTGGGTGGTAGAGAATGCTCATGTCATAATTCTTGAGCAACTCCAGCCATCTCATCTGCCTCAGGTAGAGCTCTTTCTGGTTGAATACCTATTACAGGCTCTTGTGATCAATGAACATATCTACATTCACTCCATACAAGTAACAGTGCCAAATCATAAGTGCAAATACCATCGCTACCAACTCAAGATCATGGGTTGGAGAATTCCTCTCAAGGACCTTAAGCTGTCTGGAAGCATAAGCAATAATCTTTCCCTTTTGCATTAATACACACTCGAATCTCACTCTTGAAGTATCACATTAAATTATGAATCCATCAGTTCCTTCAGACAACGTCAACGCTAGGGCAGTCGTTAGTCTTGTTTTCAGCTCTTAGAAGCTCTTCTCACATTCATCAGACCATTGAAACTTGATCTTCTTCTTAGTCAGTCTAGTCAATGCTGAGGATATATAAGAAAATCCTTCAACAAATCTGTGGTAATAGCTTGCAAATCCCAAACAGCTTCTTATGTCAGTTGAGAGGTTGGTTTAGGCCAGTTCTTAACCATTTCAACCTTTTGAGTGTCCACGCGAATACTATCACCTGAGATAATATGGCCTAGAAAAGCCATAGATTTGAGGAAGAACTCACACTTCAAAAATTTTTCATACAACTTATGGTCTTTGAGAGTCAGGAGAACAATCTTGAGGTTTTTGGCATATTACTCTTCACCTCTAGAATACACCAGAATATTGTTAGTGAAAACGATCTCGAACATGTCAAGGTACTGTCTGAATACTCTGTTCATCAAATCTATAAAGACTGCAAGTGCATTAGTCAACCCAAAGGACATGATCAAGAACTCAAAATGGACATAACAAGTCTTAAAAGTTGTCTTTAGGATATCACATTCCCTTACCCTCAACTGATTATAACCAGATCTAAGGTCCATCTTTGAGAAATAAGAGGCAACCTGAAGTTCATCAAACAAATCATCTATCTTGGGGAGAGGATATTTGTTCTTTATTATGACTTTATTCAGTTTCCTATAATCAATACACATATGGAGAGACCCATCTTTATTTCGTATGAATAGAATAGAAGCACCCCAAGGAGAAATATTCGGCCTAATGAAGCCCTTATCTGATAAATATTTCAGCAGTTCTTTCAATTCTTTCAACTCAGTAGGGGCCATTCTATAAGGTGGAATAGAGATACGCTGGGTATCAAGAAGAACATCAATCCTAATCTCCATATCAGGAGGGAGTCCAGGAAACACTTCATGAAAGTCATTCACACTTCATGAAACTCATTCACAATCGGGATCGACTTAAGAGTAGAAGGCTCAACGACATCCGTCTTAACTCGCACGAGGTGATAGATACAACTGTTTGAGATTAGATTTTTGGCTCTAAGGTAGAAAATAAGCTTTCTCTTAGGTGTAATTGAATTTCCCTTCCACTCTATGGCTGGTTTATTTGGGAATTAAAATTTAGCAGTTCTGGTCCCACAATCAATGAAGGCATAGCAGGCACAAAGCCAATCCATGCAAAGGATCACATCAAACTCAATCATATCCAACTCTATCAAATCAGTAAAGTTATACCTATGATGGATAGATAATACACAGTCTCTATAAACCCTGTCAGCTAAGATAGACTTACTAATATGATAGACACAATGAAAGTTTCAAGAAAACACTCAAGAGTTTTATCAAACCTACTGGCTACACAAGGAGACACAAACAATAAAGTGGCACTAGGATCTATTAAAGCATAACATTCAAGAATAGAGAATCGAATCATACCTATCATAATATCTGGGGAGTTTTCCTAATCTTAGCGACTACCTATGTCTACAAATGGTCTATATCCCCTCTTGCGCTAGAAGTAGCACCCTTCTGATTTTCTCTAACTGGTGTTGCCGGTGTAGAAGATTGAGCCTTCTCAGCCCACTTTGGGAAATCTCACTTGTAGTATGTATCATCTCCCTCACAACATTTTCCCAAGTGTAATTTACCATATTTGCCACATGGTGGCTTACCCTATGTACCTAGAGCCACACTAGCCGGTGTTTGGGATCCCTAGGCTTTGAATTTTGGGACTTCTGTTCATTTCAATTTCTTAGTACTGGTGCATTAGCAGATGTTGGTGCCGGCCTTGACTGAAACTTGCTATCATTCTCATTCCCTATTCTTCCTAACCTCATGATTGGAAGTCATAGCTCGCTTATTTTTTATCTCCTCTCTGTCTTGTTGCCTTTCCTCACTAGCTTCCTGCGTATAGATCATCAACCTGCATATGTCCATGTCGCTTATAAGCATAACTGCTCTCCTATCTTTCTTCAACCACTTATTCAACATATTAACGTACAGACTTATCCTACTTCTCATGTTTGTAACCTTCTCAGGAGCATAACGAGACAACTATATAAACTTAAGAGCATACTCGTTCACTATCATGGAGCCCTATTTCAGATTTAAGAACTGTCTTACCTTGGCCTTTCTCAACTCTCTCAGGAAAAAATGCCCCCAAGAAAGCTTCCTCAAACACTGCCCAAGTTAGAACTGGGGCACCCTCTCCTCTAACCTTCTTCCGCTAGTCAAACCATAGTCTGACAACACCCTTGAGCTGGTAGGCAGCCACTCAGACCTATCAACATTGGTGACATACATTACCTGGAACACTTTTTGTAGCTCATCAATGTAGTTCTCAAGATACTCGTTGGGTGTAAGCCCTGTGAACTCAGGCAAGTTCATCCTCAAGAACTATCAAACTCTAGATGTGTCTGGAGTATCATGTCTGCTTGTTCCCTGTTTAATAACTGGTGCTGTCACAACCTAGGCTAAATTTTTTTGAGATGTCAGCCAGTGATGGATTTTCAAGGATGGTTTGGCCCTATGGGTTAATCCTGATTTTGGGGCTCAGGTTGGTTAGCATTCTGTCTAGCCATACGCCTTATTCCTCTAGTAGTTCCTCTTGGATGCATGATCATAACTTTGCAAACACGTAGCGCACAAATTTGAAAAGAGAACTCTTAGAGTTTAACTCTGTCGCACAAACTAGAATATGAAGAAGTGTAACCATTCCTAATGTCCTATAGCCTCTTGCTTATGAAATGTGGTGCACATCACACCCATAAACAAGACTTTTACTAGACAAAACTTCAGAGACTCCTAGGACACTTGAACTTTGTGCTCTGATATCATGTTTGTCACACCCCGGGATAGTAGTTAGCAGTCAACGACTATTGCTAGTCCCCAAGTGAATCACTTCACCTCATCACTTTCATTCAATCAACAATTAACACATCGGCGAAAGATTAAAGAAAATAAAGGTGGACAATATCAATATATAAATGGTCAAGACAAATCAATAAGACTAGTATTAAAAAACTAGCCCAAAATAATATCCAAATCATAACCAATAGCACCTCAATAATCTAGTATATGAAGCCTCTATCTAAACTTCCTAAATGGTACCATAACAGACCATGACTATCTCAATCAAAAGGAAATAAAATATTAGACTCAAGCTAGATGATAGTGTAAATGTGCATCCTCCGGAAGCAGGGGAGGACTCACCAAATCAGCTGACTGCAATAGATCCTCAATGGTGCACCATTTAATGACCTCTAGTATCTGTCTTTGCATCATTAAATGATGCAGTCCAAATGGACGTCAGTACGTGAAATGTACGAGTATGTAAAATGTCTAAATGAAAAAGATATAGGTAGAACAATAATCAATGCAGAAATACTCAATCCAAAAGTCAAATATCTATCTAAAACAAGAATAAAGAGTAGACATTAACCAATCAGTACAAATCCAAACCAATCATTTCAGAGTACTATCAGTAAATAACCTATCTGGGAGTTACTCTTATCTGACAACAATCACTTACGAGTCAGTGATCGTATAACAATTATGTATACAAACGTGTTGGGATAAGTCCCTACTAACTTTTCAGGCAAGTAATGAAACGCAAAAACTTTTGCACTAAGGGGGACCAGGGGTGCGATGCACTCTTGTTGCACACCCTATTGGTTTGTGCAATTTCATCCAAAAAATTACATTTTGATATAGGTGTCTTAAAAATCGAAGGTGACACTTTTCCTATACAATTTTGCCTACTAATAAAGAACACTTTTCCTACATTGAGGGGTGTTACAATTTATATATGTTAAATCATACATAGTACTCGCTTCTATATATTTATATCTTGACCCATAAAAATAGATTGCAAAAGGTCTTGGAAATACATATATATACTAGTTTCTGGACACATGTTCCTCTGTAAATTTTTATAAATCAGTTAAAATAAATAAAATTCTATAAATTTATGTGCATAATGAGTAATAAAATACAATATTAAGAAACTAATCTTTAAAATTCTTACAAGAAACACAAAATGAGTGGTTATGTTCATGTAAGGCCCCGGACCTCGAGAGGCCTTAATGTTTCTTAAAAATCCATTTCCGAAAGTTTTTGGCATAGGGTCCCTTTAAGGAACCCTCCACAGCCCATGGTGCACTCTAAAAAAAGAGTTGTCCTATAGCCTCTTTGAGGGATTTCAAGGAAGGATTCTACCACGGAACCCTCCATGGATCGTGTTGCTCACCACGGTCCATGGAGAGTGCTATCCACTAAACCCCCATGACTTATGGAGGCTTCCATATATTGCACTTAGCTGCACTTCATGTCCATTTTAAGTGAGGCTATTTTTGTAATTTGGCCCTACCTCTTGGTCTTTTAAGACTTTTATGCCTATTTTAATATCCCTAAATCATTCCTTAGTCATTTACATTCACTTCATCTCTATTTCAACACTTAGTCTCTATAATTTAAGTCTCAAAACATCGTTCAAGCCTAGACTTTAAAGATTCAAACTAAGGTCTCAAGTATGCTTTCAAGTTCAAGTCTATCTCATCTCAATCTCTCTAATTCAAGAAAAGTATACGTGGTTTCTTTCATGATTACCTTTCAATAGTGAAGCCGTAAAATCTATTTCTTCAATTTGATGATTTCTAAGTATGATTTACAAGAATGTTTTATGATTTATCTTCAAATTGATGAAATTATGATATGGGGCATTATCAATTGTTGATTGTAACGTGAATGAAGTCTCATTATATTGATTTACATAGATTTTATGTGATTTGAATTTACATGTCCCTTTTAATTATAAATTTATGCATGTGTAATTTAAGTATGATTCAATTGTTGATTTCATCATGGATAATGAATGATTTTATCTTATTTTCATGTTTTAAGTATGAATTTCAAGTACCCATGTTATCTCCTTATTTCTAATGAAATTGGCATGCATGAACAAGGTTTATTTTTATGAGATTTATAATGTGAGTTATTACTCAATTATGATTATGATTATGTTTTCAAGATAAACATGCTTATGACATGAATGCAATCACAATAATGTCTATGATGTGACTTTAAGCACTTCTGAGTGTGTATATTGTCACGACCCAACCCTAGGACCTAGACGTGTCATGGCGAATGGGGAACCCAAAGGGACCCCAAACAAGCCTCTTAGCATATCAATCACACATCCTCGGTCGCAGAAGCAAGACAAGCATCATAAGATATAGTCAAAAGGGAAGAGGGACTAAAGGAAGTCTTGATATTCATAGAAACAATAAAAGAGTCAAGCTCATAAAATAGCATAACATAGTATCAAACAATACCTCTAACTTAGAATGGAGCGGGGGCCAAGACACTTCACGGGATCACCCTTATGATAATAAGTGGTCAATATGAGGTGGTCTTAAATAGCAAGAGTAATATAGATAGTGTCCTTGGACTTGAGGACTCACCAATGCTTTTCTCCAAAGTACCGAACTAGCCACGTGGAGGATGATCAGAAGAGCTCTAGTCCCTATATGGTAATATCATGTAGGCATAGAGTATGCGTTAGTATATTTGAATGTACTAAGTATGCGAGGTGCAATGCAAGCAAGGCATAAGCCAGTATATGCAAAATGCATAATCATAAGCAATGGATGTATAATCTGAATATGACATGCGTGATTAATACTTGTAGTAAAACATGCTTGTAAATCATTCAACTTGCACAATATACCATACATATGTGGGAAGAGACCTTAACGGACTTGAGTAAGACCAAGTGATCTACAACTTGAAATCCCGATGAATACCCCTCATCAGTATAGAGGTGGTCTACTTGCCAAGGTAAACCATACTTCACCTTACGGGAACATGACCCACTTCGTATGAAGCAACCTTCCTTTCGGGAACACGACCCATTTCGAAAAGGATTTCATGATAAAATGCACTAGAAGGATCTACTAGTATCACAAGGGTAATAATAATAGTCCTATGGTGGCACATAGTTTGAGAAAAAGGAGTATGGACCCTTGAAGATAGTCCACGCCGACATCTAATCCATCGGTGCTAAGTCCAATCCCATAGAATACTTGAAATAATCATACTTTAATCATAACATGAATAGTTTGTAAGAACATGACTTGAGTAGCTCATAAATATTCTTGACCTCTAGTAATGAACCTAACTTAAACATAAGGACAAATTATAATCATACATGAACCCTTGATTTAACATGAATGGCTCACATGAGGTAAACATCTTGAAATAAGGCTTAACTTGATACTTGTAAAATCATAGACACTTTTCATAAATTCAATACATGCTTGAAAACCCTTAATCATCATGAAGTCACTTGACTTGTACATCATGTAATAGAAATCAATAACTTGAGAATTCTTATCATGTCATCATGCAATTCAATAGTGAAACAATATGAATAAACTCAATGCAAATCAACCCAACAATTTGTCATGAAACCCTCATGTAGGGTACTTGAAATTCATCACAAAAGCTCATAATAGTTTATAGTTTCATAGCTCAAAACATTCATAGTCTCAATAGACAAATCAATTCACGTAGTAAGCTTGAAATAGATAGTCATGCATAATCAAAGAATACTTCATAAAACCCTAACATAATTTATGTTCATAATTCATAATAAGAGATACCATAGGTAGTAGAACTCGAAAACATGCAATTTTTATAAAAGGAAAGATTGGGATCCATGGATGAAAGGACCTATGGATGAAGACCTACATATCTTGAACCTTGAATTCCTTGAAATGAACTTGAAGTAGACTTAAAGCTTGAAATGAGTCCTTGAGTCCTAAAATTGAGCTTGAAATCCTTAGATTTGAATAAATTAATAGAGTCTTAGAGAGGTTTTAGAAGTTATAGAGTTGAAAAATGACTAAGTATGGGTGATTTCACATTTAAGTGGGCATAGGGCTATGACCCAATACCTTGGTCGAAATAAGAAAACTAAGGAAAATGTTACACTAGTCTGCTTCCCTGATGCGACGCGGACTAGGCATGAACTTCAAAATATATAGTGGTGTTCCCCAGGCGCATTGCGCCCTAAGCGCGGACAACCACTGGAAATCATAAAATTAGCAAAAATTATTTTTCGCTACGGGTCTTCAAAAATCTGGGTTATACTTATTTCCCTCTCCATTTTGGCCCCGATAGAGAATATGAACTTGAATTTGTGAAATTATGCACAAATTTTGAGGCATAAGGAAATTACGATTATGGGGCATTCCGAAGAACATGAGGGGTGTTTCATATACACTATCATGTTTAAGTATAAATGAGCTACTCCTATGCATGTAATCATAAAGTGAAGTATGATTTGTCTTTTAAGATAGAGGATGTATGACTATGATTTGAAATAACTTATGATCCTCTTTCAAGTATGTATATTTATTTGTATTCCAATGAGATAGCGACTTAGCACCAAATGAGATTGGAGGTAGGGCTCAACCTAAGAAGTTCTTATTGTGAAGCTAACTTTCTCATAACTACATGCCACCATAGGATCATATTTTCCCAATATGGATGATTATGTGCATGAGACCCACTCTCAAAAAAAGGTTGTTGTCGTTAGGTGAAGTATAGTCTACCTTTGACAAGTAAGCTACTCTTACTCCTATCTAGAGGCAATATCGAAATTCCATGTAATAGCTCGCATGGTCTTACATGTCGATTAAGGTCCCATCCTCGTTTATGTTTATGTATTATGTCTTTCATGTATCATGATTTAAGGCATCTTGATATGATATTCTTTCCTATATATTTCTTTCTATATATATGTGCCCTTGTCATCTATCTTTGAAATGTAGGTTTATCATATTCATATACATTGCATGCCTGCATACTTAGTACATTCAAAAGTACTAACACATACTTTTTCTTACATGATCTAACCATATATGGACTGGAGGCTTTCCTTATCCACCTCTTTGTGACTAAGCTCATTATGAAAGTTTCCTAGTGGTGAGTCCTGTATTTCAAGGACAATACCCACCTTCTATCTACCTAAGCTATGTTATGACTATTTTTTATTGCTATGTTGAGGGTGAGCCCGGGGTATTTCTTGGCCCCCCTCCCCTATAACTAGAGGCATCGTTGGATATCAAGCTATGTATGAACTAGGCTACATTATGTATCTTTGGAAGTTATCCTCAAGTCCCTTCCCTATGATTTGTTATTACTGAGATGTATGACAAGATGAAGGAAGTCCTAAGTCCCTACTTCCCATAAAGAATGTCCCATACTCCCTTCCCTTAGACTTATTCGCTGAAGTTGTGTGATAATAATTCCATGCCCCTACCCCATAGAGTGGGTTATAATTTTCTTACCCTTTAGTTTTTTTTTGATGATACTTATTCTGTTCTTTCTTACAAATGTGCTTAAGTGTGCTATAAGGATGGTTGGGGGACTTTTGGGTTCCCATTCGCCATGTTACACTTAGGCCCTAGGCTTAGGTCATGACAAGCTTGGTATCAGAACACTATGGTTTTGGAATGATCCTTGGAGTCCAGTATGTCGTGTCAAGAAGAGTATTATTCATGGGCGTGAAGTCGACCACACCTATGAGTAGGAAGCCATGAGTAATTTTAGGAAATGTCTCACTTCTTCACGATTCATGTCGTGCTTTAGAATGTGTCTTAAGGTTTCCTAAATCTGACGAATGTTCCTTGATACCTTTACAAACAATGCGTCAAAGAAGAACACCTCAACTTAGACAGGCTCCTGTTAATGAGGACCAAGTTCCCCAAGAGCCTATACGAGAGCCTATGACTCAAGATGAGTTCTGAACTGCTTTTGCCATGTTGGGCAAGTTGTGACAAACCAAGCTACACAGGATGCTCCTCCTCCTTATGCACTTAATGCAACTACTAGTGTGAAAGTCTTCACCTGGATGAACCCCCTGGAGTCCTGTAGTTCCAAAGTTGATGAGGATGCCCAAGAACTCATAAATGAGATACACAAAGTGTTGACTATTATGGGGGTGTATCCAAAAGAGAAAGCTGAGTTGGCTACTTATCAATTGAAGAGTGTGGCCCAGGTGTGGTACACCCAACGGTTGACTAGGAGAGTAGGTGATGGTAAGGTTGAATATAGAGAATTCATGTTTGCTTTCTGGATGGCTTCTTGCATCTTGAACTTAGGGACGCCAAATTGACCGAGTTTATCGACCTCAAATAGGGTGGAATGAGTGTGAGGGAATATGCTCTCAAGTTTACTTAGCTCTTCAAGTAAGATCCTACATCAGTGGCTGACCCCCATGCAAGAATGCATAAATTTATCTCAAGGATTTTTGACTTGGTTGTGAAAGAGTACCACACAACATGCTTATTTGAGAGATAACCATTTCTAGACTCATGACATATGCTAAACAAATTGTAGAGGAGAAGTTTAAGGAGAAAAGGATGAGGGATTCTACGAGAGCGTGTTATGATGGTGAGTCTCTTGTCACAACAAATAGGGAGCCCAAAAGGACCCCAATCAAGCCTCTTAAGATATTATTATACATCCTTGGTGGCGGAAGCAAAATAATAACAACAATAGATAGAAAAAGGGGTAATACGGGGCTAAGGGACATCTTTCATATCATAAGCATCAAAGAGTCAAAAGAGTCAAAGATCATAGCATTATTACATAACTTGTCCAACAACATCTCTAAGCATAGAACTTAGCACGGTCCAAGACAAGTAACCGGCTCACGCTCTAAGTCAAAGCATACAATAAAAGAAAAGAGAGACTTTTTACATAAGATCAAAGATATTGTCCCTGAAGTTAAGGATTCACTAACTTTCCTTGAGAGTAATCGTACTAGCCACATGAAGGAGGAGGATGATCAAGTGGAGCTCTGTTTCCTATATGGTAACCTCATGTAGGCATAGAGTATGAGTTTATACAATTGAATGTACTAAGTACGTAAGATGCAATGCAAGAATAGATAGATAACATAATCAAAATACATAGTTAGGCAATATATGAGCATATAACAACATGGAATGCACGAATGATGCTTGTAGTAAAATATTCTTACATAGAACATATTACACGTGTTAGTTGATGTGCTATCAAAATACATCACATTTGATGTCTAAAAGAAGGGATTTTTGTTAGTTCTTAATGTGACTTTTTATGGTTTTAATGTGTTTTTGTGTTGTTCTTGCAGAAACGTTATGTTGACATGATTTTGGAGAAACATTACAAATTTTACTGAAGCATAGGACATATGAGGTCACCTATGAGTCATAGCCCAAGCTACGAGTCGTAGGGTTCTATCATAGCAAGAAACAGAGACAAAAAACTTAGAAATCTACTAAGTTGAGGTCAACTCTATGAGGCCATCCTACGAGTCGTAAGTTGCACTATGACCCATAGGTTGATTCGTAACAAGAATCAGAGAGCTAGAAGGTTGGACCAAAAACTGAAGACCTAGACTACGAGAGGAGCATACGATTCATAGCCCAAGTAACAACTCGTATCAGTAGGTCATACCAGTTGATTCCAAGACGCCAAGAACCAAATACGAGACCCCAACTATGACTCATAGGTTACCCTACGAGTCATACTTGCGAGACGTACCACCTGCCAACTATCTTTTCTGTGTTATTTTAAGGGTTTGCATGTAAACACTATAAGTACATTAAGTTAGGGTTTTATTAGGAGATTCCAGATTTTAAAACATAGAATATGCCTTTGAATATTCTCTCAAGAATCTTTTAGGGTTTTAGCTTAGTTTATCATTTTCTCTTGGAAAACCCATTTTAGGGATTGCAAATCTTTCTTTGTAATCAATACTAATCTATCAAGCTTTTGGGTTTGCAACTTGTGGTGTCTACACTTTTCATTGCTTTTCGTAAAACTCTCAACTATGTCTTGTATTTGCATTTTTGTTGGTTTTTCCTTAGTTATGAGTAGCTAAGCACCTATAACTTAGGGTTGTGGGAACCATGGGTAATTGACTTGGTATGACCTAGGTTTATTGCATTTCTATGATTGGGGTTCTACATGTATTATCTATTTCTCTTCATATTGATTGTTGTTTGGTGGTGGTTAACACCAAACTCCACCTACTATCACAATCCCGACCAAGGTAGTGATGGATAGGAAAAGGGAAATAGATGACATGATTCAATTGATGTGTTCTCATCTAATCAACCAAGCCTAACCAAGGGGAGGTAGGCCAGGACAATAGGTAATGGTTAGTTGGAACGCCATGGTAGCCGACCAAGCGCCATGGTGAAATTTGACCTTCAAATTCACAAGAGGGCTGGAAGAACCTAAGTTACCTCCTGCATGTGAGTCTCTAATTGTAGTTATGTAATCTAGGGAAATCGAGTCAATGAACCATTGGGAACATAATTCCTGAGTTGTCCCTAAAATTGAGTGTTTCCTCGCGTTATAGTTTAGTTTTCATTTTACTTTTTTTTAATCACAACCTCTCCCCCCTTTAGAGATTGTAGTTACGAATGCTTGAAATGATTAGTAGTGAAGTTTTATAGTCAAGCCCTGTATTCCCTGTGGATTCGACCCTAACCTTCAGTTAGGTTAATTGCCGACAATGACCACTTTCTTATTGGAGCATGAACATCATCATAAAATTATGATGCCGTTGCCGGGGAATACAACTAGGTTTTGACTTAATTTCAGTCTTAGTCGGTTCTATGTTAATTTCTAGAATTTTTTGTATTCTAGAAAGAGAGGAGTTCAGTTTTGT
The DNA here is from genome assembly GCA_011800125.2 of Solanum clarkiae. Classification (NCBI taxonomy): domain Eukaryota; kingdom Viridiplantae; phylum Streptophyta; class Magnoliopsida; order Solanales; family Solanaceae; genus Solanum; species Solanum clarkiae. The sequence goes on along the minus strand of JAABOM020073365.1, from coordinate 12,219 downwards.
ATTCTACAACTAGGTATTCAGTTTTTTGAATACAACTGAATGAGGATATCGAGGTTGAGGAGGATATGAATATGAATGAGGATATAGGAAGAGAGGAGAATCCACCAAATAGGGGTAACGGGCCACAACTTAGGGACTTCAACGAAAACACTTACGGATGGAATCAATATCGATTGAACCCTATGGCCATAGACGTTACTGGTGCAACAGTACTACCTTCTTTATTGATAGATACTAAGTTCATGGTATCGAATGGGTTGCTCCAAATGTTCTAAAACCACAGATTATTCACAGGGATACCTTCAGAGGATCCCCATCGTCATCTCCAAAATGTGGTGTTTGTTTGCAAGAGTGTCACGGGGACACAAGATCTTTTTGTTGATGCCTTTGGTTTAAGAGTGTTTCCACTGTCATTGACTGGCAATATAGTTGTGGGGTCGTCTGAGCTACCTGCGGGTACTATTACAAGTTGGGTTGAGTTTTAGAGAGTATTCCTTGACAAATGTTTCCCAAGATCTAAGAACTTGAAGCTCAAGGATCAAATCAACAACTTTGAGCAATTGCCGGGTGACTCTATTAGCACAACATGGGAGAGATTTACTAAATGCTTGAGGATGGTCCCCGATCACAAGATTGTTGATGATGCCTTGGTTGAGATTTTCTATCAGGCACTTGATGAAAATAGTCAAGCTTTCGCCGATATAATCATGGGAGGCATGTTCTTTGACCAACCTTTTGCATTGATATTCGCAAGGATGGAGCAAGTGGTTAAAACCAATAGAGCATGGGGTCAATGAGAGCATAGTTTGACAAAGAGTTCTTGTGCAGTCAATGCCAACAATTAGCATTCACAGGTAAATGAAGAGATCATGGAGCAACTTTCTCAACTTCGCACAATTATGGACTTGGTTTTAGAGAAAAACCAAGAAAGTGTTCAAGCGGTAACCCATCAACCTCCAAATATTCTAATGTATGATGATCCATTATTTGATGAGGATGCATGTTTTATAAGCAACCAAGCGATGGGCTTCTGGAACAAACCCCAAGGGTCCAATTCGGACTATTGTAGATAAGGTTCCGGGAATCAAGGTTGGAACTTCAACCGTGATAGTGCATATAGAGACAACTGGGGTAGATATTATGAAAGAGAGAGAGTACCAGATGCTGATTGGGGAAGTAGGGATGGCTACAGGAATGGTCCTTATGTACCAGCTCACAATCGTGATGCCGGGTCAAGTAACTCTAGGATCGAAGAGATGTTCGATAAGTTGTTGAAGAGGACCAACTACCAAGATAAGACTTTAAACAGAATGAAAGTGGATATTTGAAGTATTAACCAAAAAATACTCACTCGGTGGCGACTAAGCAACTTGAGCAACAATTTGGGCAAGTTTCTTTGCAATTGAACCAATGCCAAAAGGGCACCTTACCAAGAAACACAGTTAAAAATCCTAAGAAAGAAGGGCATTGCATGGTGGTCATGATTCAGAGTAGGAAAAGCACCATAGTTCCCCCTATACCAGTGATTATGGATGCAGTTAATGAGAAAGGTCTTGGTGGTGAAGTCGTGGTTGAGGAAGAAGGTCCGAAGATTGTTAGGATGCAACAAAAAAAGATAAGGGAGCACGACAAATTGAAGTCAATTCCTAAATCCCCTCTTTTCCGTCAAAGGCTTAAGAAAAAGGAAGAGGAGGGTAAATTCAAACACTTCCTCTTGATGTTGAAGTAACTCTCCATCAACATTCCCCTTCTAGAAGCTTTGGAGAAGATGCTCAGGTATGCCAAGTACATTAAGGATTTTGTGACCAAGAAACGCACTTTGAGCCAAGAGTTCTCTCAAGAACTCCAATAATATAGTGCAATTATGACCAAATTCCCTGTTCAAAAATGAGAGGACCCCAGTGCATTCACCAACCCTTGCACCATTGGTGATGTTGAGTTCGCAAGAGCATTGTATGACTTAGGAGCAAGCATCAATCTAATGCCTCTTGTTGTATTCAAAAAGCTTTTCCTTGGCACTCCCACCCTAACAAGAATGAGGTTGCTCATGGTGGATCGAACCATTAAAAAGCCGGAGGGAGTCTTTTGGATGTGCTTGTTAAAGTTGATAAATTCATCTTTCCCGTGGACATTGTGATTCTGGATTGCGAGGTTGATTTAAGGTGCACATCATCTTGGGAAGACCATTTCTGGCCATTGGGAGAGTCCTAGTGGATATTGATTCAGGTTAGCTTTGATTCAGGGTAAATGATTCAGAGGTCATGTTCGATAGTTGCCAATCCATGAAACACCCGGACAAGTTCAAGAGTAAGGTGTGGAACCTTGATGACTGTTGATGAAGGATGATGACAAAGTCGAGCCACAACGTTAAACAAGGCGCTTCTTGGGAGGCAACCCAAACAACTTTAATAATTGTTTGTTTGTTTTAAGTGTTTTTGGTTATTGAGATTCTTAGGTAGAACGAGTGAGTTTGTTTTATGTTGAAAGACATTGATGCAGTTGTAATATTTTGGAGATTGGTGTGTTTTTAAGAGTTGGTTTGTAGATGGAAATAAAAGAGTTGAAGATGTGAGAAAATGCCACTTGGAGTAACCTCTACGAGGAGGCCTATGAGTCGTAGTCATGCCTCGTAAAGGGAAATAGTGATTATCTAGATTGGTACATACACTACAAGACAACCTTATGATTCGTAGGGTCGTCCACGAGTTGTAAGTGGTGTTCGTAGTGCCCAAGTATGATCCCTGAATATTTGGAAGTGTTGAGTCAGTTACAAGACTGGGACCTATGAGTCGTAGGACATACTTCAACTCGTAGTCGGTGTCTCGTAGCCCCGATCTGTAGTTTTAAAAAATTCTGACCCGGTTTCATTTAAAAGGGGCCAAAATAAAATTTGACCCCCAAAATTCATTTCCCAATCCCTAAAATGACGGAAAATCCCTAATCATCTTCCCGATCATTTTTTTGATCAAAATCTCGGCCACCCACGTCATTTTCCGGCCAAGATTTTGACAAGGACACTATTTCCTAGGTTTTTGGATTGTTTTTCCATCTACAGTGCATTGGTTCAATTCGTTTACCATTTGGTAAGCTTCTTGGTTAACCCTAATGCACTATGGTGGTGAGTTATCCTATAGATAATGGTTTATGTGTTTAACCATGAATTTTCAAGCACATTTGATGATATTTTGATGTAAACTTCAAAACCTTGGGTTTGTGTGCTTTGAAGGATTTTGTTATAAACTGAACCTTGTTTGAAATTCTTGAGTAGGTGGTTGTGATTGTGTAATTGCTTGATCCCTTGAATGTAGTGCTTATTTGTTTCCTGATCATTGAGCAAATTGTTTTCAAAACGAGAATTTGGTTTATTTAGGTGTGTTTTATATGCCTTATATTATTGAACCTGATTAAAATCATCTGAATGGCATCTGTACCTCAGTGGCATGGTTCGGTTGATACAAAGTGCTAGTTTGGATAGGAAAGTGCTCTTGGTTTCGTTTGTTGTGAATTAGAATTGCCTTTGATTCTTAGGTATACTGGTCCCTTTAGTTTTGTAACGTCATTTTGGGATTACCTATGTGTCTATATTGTATTGCTCCTTTAAGTGTAAATTCCTAAGTTCGTGTGTCTTGTTTGAGCTTGTTATGGGAAAGTGTTAGACACTACTAATATATCCTATTTCCAGCTACGACTCCCTCCTACAACTCGTAAGCTCCCCTACGAGTCATAGTGGTCCCTCGTAGCAGGCATCAGTCACTTATGGTTTCTTCATGTTTCTCAGACGAGACCCACATATGACTCGTAACGCTCGTTATGACTTGTATTGAGGGTCTCGTAATCTCGACCAAGTATTTGAAAATGCCTCTGGAAATGGGTAAGAGGCCAAACTATGACTCGTAGGCTCTACTACGAGTCGTAACTGCTCTTCGTATCTGAGTTCAGACTTTATTTTTTCTAGATATTTTGTTTCTATGAGGGTAGTGTATGACTCGTAGGTCATTCTATGAGTCGTAGCTGTACTCGGTCCTACAGACCTACAATTGCATCAGAGATTCTTGTCTTCTTCTTTATTTTGTTTCTATGTTTCAGTGTTTGCATTTCTTGTTTTTTGTAATGTGACTCGTTTGATCAAATAACTTGATGCTCACATGGGTCGTATGGCTATTTTGCAGATACAATGCCTCCAAAGGACAAACGAGCAATCAATCCTTTCAATGGAGGTTGATTGACGAATCTTCTGAGGAAGTGAGATCTGAGGGGTCTGTAGAAGTTCACAGGGTCAGAATAGACCCCGAAGCTAATAGACCTCATACTCGCGCACTTGCTAAACAGACTCCCATGGAAGTCAGCAGTTCCTCCTAGTTTGACGAGGAGGAACAATGGGGTAACGGAGACGGGTCTGATAGCAGCCTACCACAGATGACCCCCACACACTTAGGGTCAGAGTCGGAATCTGAGAGCACCTCCTAGACCCAACAGGAAAACGTCTAGTCACAGTCCCCAGCTGATCGCAGATGCTGTGTCCCAGGTATGAAGGAGATATATGACCAGGGATTAGAGCCCAAAGGACAGGGAAAATCAGTGCGACAATTTCTTGAAGTATCTAGACTAAATGATTCAGGGTTGGATAAGGTTCCAGGAATGGACGAAAAGTTAGACAAGACATGGGATACGATGGACCACACAGCAGCTGGGCAAGTATGCCCCTTTCGTAGTCTGAGACTTATATATGTGGTGTATCTTGCTACACTCCAAAGGGGGCTACCAAAGAACAAGATGCCAATTGAGCAGTCGAGGTTACAGGTGGTGCTCGTCCGGGGTAGAAGAGTTCCTATTTTGGAGAAGACTATTCGGTGGATCCAGTTTGGGCCCACTTACAGAGTGCCTTAGTCTACAACAGTAATATGATGGATGCATTGATAAGATGAGGAAAGCAGTGACTGGGAAGGACATCGGGGCCAAGATAGAGCTTATACGATGGATTGCTATCCAGATTTGTGAGGATGGCTTTGAGAAGACATAGGTTACCAACAACACAGACCTATTGTGAAGGCTCACCTCTCTTTCCGGGCCAAGTTTTGGTGGTCCATTATCCTTTGGCATGTCCAGCTCACTTTGACGGATAATGTGATTACCTTGGAGCGGGCTGTGTTATTAGCCAATATCATAGTTGGTTACGAGATAGACTGGCCTGGATCATCTCAAAGTAGATCTACGAGGCAGCTATTCAGACAAACACCTCACTGCCATTTACTGTTTTGATTCATCGTTTATGCAGTGCAACAGGTGTTCCTATTGATCCCCACCACGACCAACAGATAAAGGCTACACACACCATGGATCCTAGTCTGATAAAGGCTGACGAGAACCCGGTGGCCTTACCCTGAGCAGCCCCTCCTATTCCAGAGCTATTCCTAGTAGATCCTCTAACTCAAGTGCACCTCCAGCTACTATCGGCACTACTCTAGCTACTACAGAGCCTACGCCTACTGTGGAGATTGAGTCCACACTATCATCCAGTACTTCATCACCAACAACAGCTACAGTACATGTTGATTCTCTTACTTCTGTTGTTGCTTGTCAGGCATTATTATGTAGGGTGGCTACTATGGAGTCCAGACTTCAGGCTCTATCTGCATGGGTCAGACCTTGGGTTGACCAGACTATATGGGACTCAGAGGAGAGGATGAAGGCATTCACCCGCAATCTGGTATTTGAGAGAGTTAGAGAGGTGGATGCCCGAGTAGATGTTTTCGAGGTGAGAGTCCAGCGGAGACTTGAGAGCGCCAGGCCTACTGACACGAGTTCGGTGACTGAGGAGTTGGCCAAGTTTAAGGACGAGTTATTGCAGATGCTGGCAGCTCCTATTGCAGTCCCGGAAGTGGCACTGACGGGCGATGAGGCATTTGATTGGCTAGCTGACCATCCCATGTCCGTGGGAAGAGACCCCTTGAGCATGATGACAATCCAGAGCCAACTCAAAAAAGGCCAAGACCGGAGTAGGAACCCATACCCGAGGCGGTGGTGCAGGAGTCCATATTATTGGCGGCTATTAAGAGAGATCGATAACATCACAGCCCACATAAAGAGGGTAGCTAAAGTACTGCTGCGGAGGAGATAGTACCCCAGGATCCATAGACCTGCTAGAGACTGGTGCTTGGTGTACCACAATGTTTGACTTCTTTTGACCACAGTTCTTATTTTATCATTTTGGATACTTTGTTCTATTGATAGACAATCCTTTTATTATGTTGGGTTGTGGATGTGTTTAAATATTTTTATGTTGGATGTTGTTTTTCCTTATATCGTGGATGTTAGTTTTTGGTTTTTAATGTATGTATATATATTTCTATGTTATCGTGTTTGTTTTTCGTTCTTGTCTTTACTTTGAGGACAAAGTATCAGATTTTTGTGGGATGTGGAAGTTATGGATTAAGGTGAAGTCTGAGTAGCCTTTAGTCCATAACTTCCCCTAATTTTGATCCCAATATTTTCTTGCCGTGTTTCTTTTTCCTTGTGGATGTTTAATTTTCTATTGAATCGGCATGTTTGGGTAGTGTAGAGAATGTTTTGATGAAAAATTAGGTACCCTCAAAAACATTTTTGAGATTGCAATTATTGATGCATTCATACATTTTGGGTATCTGGCAATGTTTGTTCTGATAGTGTGAAGGTAAGCTGAGGCTTGAAGCATGACCTGTGAGTCTATACTTGATTGCAGGTGCAATGCTGTGTGTTGTGAGCTTATTTTGTTGCATTCATGCATCTTGTATAGACTCAGAACTTGCCTTAGTACTCTAAGAATTAGTTTGGTGATGCAGTTGATATAGAAAGGATCTTAGGCCTTTGTTCTTTGAGTGAACCCACTTTTAGCCTAAATGACCCACCAAATGAGTGAGTGAATCCCCTGTTCCAAATTTTTGAGCTTCTCATGTACTCATTCTTTCTTGACACCTTACTAGCTCAACCTTGTTTAATGAAATACCTTGATATTGGCCCCGATCTATCCTTGGACATGTGAACTTTAATTGAGGCTAAAAGCCTAAGTTGAGGGTGGCTACAAGTTGTAGCCCTGGTTTGAAGAATAGATATTGTGTACTTCACCTCAGGCTAAAATCCTAAGTTAAGGGTGGCCCTTATTGTGATAAAGTAATGACAATGAGGTGGTTAGTTGGGAAATGAAGAAAGAAATAAAAAATCATGAGCCGAGTGAAGAAAAAGAAAAGAAAAGTGCCTTGAATTGAGAAAAAGTAGCAAGAATTGAGTTTAGAAATAAGGCACAGCTGAAAATAGAAAGAAAGCACTCGAGAAAAAGTTTGAAACAGGAGAATAAGGGTGGATTTATTGAAAAAGGTTGAGTTATGAAAGCAAAAAATGTTGGTAACCATGGTTCAAGGATAGCTTTTAGTCACTACTTGCCTAAACTGCCATATCAAAGCCCCCTGAACCTATGTTACAAGACTATATGTCCTAAAGTGATCCAAACCCACTTTTTCACCAAGTTAGAAGATGAGTATAGAGGCAAGCCTATGGTGTCAGTCACTATGAATGAATTTCAATTGTGAGAATGAGAATGCTTCCTCAATCTCTGAATTCTAAATGCTTTTTGAGTGAGTAAGATGGACTTCTTTTCTATGAGGGAATTTGCACTGCTTGATTAGCATATGGCTGCACTAGTGATTGTAGATGGTTAATGCTCCTTAGCTTATCATAGTTGTCTTGCCAGGTTCATCATCATGTTTTGTTGTGCTTAGTAACTTCACAATCTGGTTTTGAAAATGATAGTTGGGTCCCTGGATTAGAGTGAATGATGTATATGCCATTGGTATAGCTGCTATATATTTCTCATTGTCTATGTAAATTTAGTCATCACTTAAGGACAAGCAATAATTCTATGTTGAGGGTGTTGATGTGATGGAAAAATACAACACATTTGATGCCTAAAACAAGGGATTTTTGTGAGTATTTAATGTGACTTTTTATGATTTTTATGTGTTTTTGTGTTGTTCTTGCAGAAAAGATAGGTTGGCATGATTTTGGAGAAAAATTACAGATTTTGCTGAAGTATAGGACATACGAGTTCACCTACAAGTCGTAGACCAAGCAACGAGTCATAGGGTTCTATCATAGTAAGAAACAGAGACCAAAAACTTAGAAATCTACTAAGTGGAGGTCAACCCTACGAGGCCATCCTACAAGTTGTAAGTTGCACTATAACTCATATAGGTGGACTCGTAACAAGAATTAGAGAGCCAAAAAGTTGGATGAAAAACTAAAGGCCTAGACTATGAGAGAAGCATACGAGTCATAGCCCAAGCAATGACTCGTACTAGTGGGTCATACCAGTTGAGTCCAAGATGCCAAGAACCTTATATAAGACCCCAAATATGACTCGTACGTCACCCTATGAGTCATACCTGTGAGACGTACTAGCTGCCAACTGTCTTTTCTGTGTTACTTTTAGGGTTTGTATATAAACACTATAAATATATCAAGTTAGGATTGTATTAGGAGATTACAAATTTTAGAACATAGAATTTCCCTTTGAATATTCTGTCAAGAATCTTTTAGGGTTTTAGCTTATTTTATCATTTTATCTTGGAAAATCCATTTTGGGGATTGCAAATCTTGCTTTGTACTCATTGCCAGTCTATCAAGCTTTTGGGTTTGCAACTTGTGGTGTCTACACTTTTCATTGCTTTTGGTAGAACACTCGATATGTCTTATATTTGCATTTTTGTTGGTTTTGCCTTAGTTATGAGTAGCTAAGCACCCACAACTTAGGGTTGTGGGAACCATGGGTAGTTGCCTTGTTATGACCTAAGTTTATTGGATTTCTATGGTTGGGTTTTACATGTATTATCTATTTCTCTTCATATTGATTATTGTTTGGTTGTGGCCCACACCAAACCCCATCTACTATCACGATCTCGACTAAGGTAGTGACTAGTTGGAAAAGGGAAATAGATGACAGGATTCGATTGATGTATTCTCGTCTAATCAACCGCCTGACCAATAGGAGGTTGACTTAGACAATAGGTAATGGTTAGTTGGCGCGCCATGGTGCCTGACCAAGTGCCATGGTGAAATTTGACCTTCACCATCACAAGAGGGCTGGAAGAACCTAAGTTACCTCCTGCATGCGAATCTCCAAATTGTAGTTAAGTTATCTAGGGAAATCGAGTCAATGAACCATGAGGAACACAATTCCTGAGTTGTCTGTAAAATTGAGTGTTTCCTCACGTTATAGCTCAGTTTTCATTTTACTTTTCTTTTTGAATCACAAACCCCCCACCCCCTCTTTTAGAGATTGTATTTATGAATGCTTGAATGATTAGTAGTGAAGTCTTATAGTCAAGCCCGATATTCCCTATGGATTCGACCCTAACCTCTGGTTAGATTAATTGGTGACAGCGACCGCTTTCTTATTAGAGCATGAACATCATCAATAGTAGGAGAAAATCATCATCGACCAAGAAATTTAGTACTTGGAATCCAAGGTAGACCACCCCTTAGTAGTGATTGAGGTACCAAACCTCAATTGGTTGACGGATATGACCACACTCCGCCGGAAGTGATTGAGGTACCAACCCTTCAATTGGTTAATGGATTACCACCCCCATCCAAGGTGATTGAGGTACCAACCCCTCAATTGGTTGATGACTTAACACCTCCATCTGAGGAAATTGAGGTACCAACCCCTCAATTGGTTGATGGACATGACTACCCTCTGCCGAAAGTGATTGAGTTATCAACCCCTCAATTGGTTGATGGCTTACCACTCTCATCCAAGGCGATTGAGGCATCAACCCTTAATTGGCTATGGTCAACTAACAATACAATAGGTACTTCTTATGAAATCAACATATGTATATCATCCTTTCATCATCATAAAGTCACTTAACTTATATGCCAAGTATTAGGCCTTCAACAACTCAAGAAACATAATCTAGACATTTTGTCTAACAATTGGCGGGTGCGTATGAAACAACCCCCAAAAGTGCTTGAAAATGTACTTCGGAAGTGCCCAAAATTGTAATTTCCATATATCTCAAAATCCATGTGTGATATTAAAAATTTGATTTCATATTCATGCTCAGGGGGAAAAATTGAGTGAGAAATGGGTCTAATCCGAATTTTTAGAGCAATTGTATCAAAATTCAAAAATGCAAAGTGAACAATTTCCACTGAGCTAGCACGCACCAAGCCCGACGCGCCAGGGGCACAGAGAAGGAGTATTTTTGTCTAGTTTTATTAGTTCGTCCCAAGGCTTTTGGGTATTGGGCCTAAGCCTTCCCTTATGTGAAAATACCTATACTTAAACATATTTCACTTTTATATCATACAAGACATTCCCCAATACCCTCTCAAACACTTAGACAAGTATTTCACCTAATTCAAGTGTCCCAAACTCACTTTTGGATCTCAAGAAACCTATTTAAGCTTCAAGCTCTATTTCAAATCTAAGTCAAGCTTATTATGTCATTTAAGACTGTCATGGGTCCCCTACATCAAGCCAAGTTCAAAAAAATTTCTGTTATCTAAATTCCACACAAGTGGCCCACAACCTACCTAATCAGAGCTCTTTGAATTAACTTTCCAACGCACTTGATTTTACCTTATTTAGAATTCAGATAAACAAGTTATGCCCGTTTTCGTAGAACTTGTATGTGGAGGGGTAGATACTGGTTTTTTCCAAATTCCATCTCATTAATGGCAATCCATAAATTTAGCCATTTCTATTGGTATTTTGGAAATTCCTATGCTATCTTAACACCTCCTAAAGACCTAACCTTATTCCTAAAGATCAAATTCACTCCTCCCAATTGGAATACACTATCAAATTCTCTCAAGAGCCTCCATCAAAACCCCAATACAAATTCATGGAAATTGAAGAGCAAGCTTTAGATCCCAAGACCCACTTCCAAACTTCAAGTCTTTCATAATTCAATTCAAGAAATTCAAGGTCTAAGGTATGTGCATTTCATTCATAGATACCTCTCACCCATGAAACCCAATCTTCCATTTTTATGAAAATTACATGTTTCCAAGTTGTGTTGCTTATGGGTATTATTTGTTAGAGATTATGATCATATTCTATATTTGAATTTTATGAAAGTTTGGCTGAAAATACATGATTACGCATTTTTAAGTCTATACCATGAGATGATTTATCTATTATGATTATGTATGTTTTAAGCTTTAGAACCATGATCTCTCTTGGGATTTGATGAGAGGTTTCAATGTATTTTGCAAGATGGTATTACCAAGTATTTGTGGGATTTTTTACTTCAAGTTTTCTTGCATGATTTTACTCTTGAATTGCATGGTTTTATACTAGTATTACACACCTACCAAGTGTTTGATGAAATATCCGATTATGATTTCTTAAGGAATTGAAGGTCCAATGCATATCTTATGAGTTGAATGACTTTATGATGATGAAAGGAATGTATGTATATGTTAATATCTAGATACTATTTGGAATCGACCAAGCATCACTCGGGATGTTGTAGGCCCGAGTAACTATATTATGGGGTTTGTACCTCGATCGCCTTGCTAGGGAGGTGGTAGGTCTGTGCAACCATGTCGGGGGTTTTGTACCTTCATAACTATGTTGAGAGGTTTGTACCTCGATCACCTCGCTCAAGAGGTGGTAGACCCTTGCAACCATGTCGAGGAGTTTGTACCTTGATAACCATGTTAAGGGGTTTGTACCTCATCAACCAATTGAGGGGTTTGTAACTCATTTGCCTCTCCAAGGAGATGATAGGCCTTGGATATCACTATAATGGTCACTCCTTACACATGTATTATGTTCTATGTAAGCATGATTTACTCTAAGCATCTTCCATGCATGTCATATTGCTATATGCTCATCCATTGCCTAATTATGCATTTTGATTATGTTGTCTATCTATTATTGCATTGCATCCTACATACTTTGTCCATTCAAACGTATTGATGCATACACTATGCCTACATGATATTACCATATAGGAATCAAAGCTCCTATCGATTCTCCTCCTCGTGGCTATACGGTTGTATAAGTTAGCTTTTGGTGAGTCCTCATGTCCGGGGACAATATCTATCTTCTTTCATGCTTATGTTTAGACTATATCTCGTATATTTGGATTACCTAATATCATTAGTATGAGGGTCATTCCGGTTGCTTGTCTTGGGCCCCTCTAAGTTCTATGTTTAGAGGTGTTGTTGGACAAA
>JAABOM020073357.1:0-35479 GCA_011800125.2 Solanum clarkiae | reverse complement strand
GGCATGCTAAAGGTACAAACCCCTCATAACACGTATAGTAAGTGCATAGTTACAGGTTGGTTCTCCCGGGCCTTATCAGCAACGGGTGCCAGTCCGCCCTAACGGGACTTGGGGCGTGACAATGAGGATCCACAAGAATCCATTGATGAGGTATATAAGGTGTTGTCTATTTTGGATGTTAACTCAGAGGAAAAGGCGGAGTTGGAAGCCCCCCCAAGTCAAAGGGGTGGCTCAATTTGGTTCACTCAATGGAAGATGGAGAAGGGGAATGGTGATGCCATCTGTTGGGAAGAATTCAAAGTGACATTTCCCAACTGGTTCATTCCTATTAAGCTTAGGGAGGCAAAAATGATGGAATTTATGAATTTAAAGCAAGGGTCTATGAGTGTGAAGGAGTATACCCTCAAGTTCAACTAACTCTCCAAGTGTGCCCCACAATTTGTTATCGAGTCAAGGTCTAGAATGAACAAATTTATGTCAGGTGTGTCTGACTTAGTGAATAAGGAGTGTCGTACTACAATGTTGATAGGTGATATGGATTTTTCCCGCCTCATGATTTATGCCGAACAACTAGAGGGGAAAAAGTTGAAAAAGAGAAAAAGTGGTGAGGCAAAGAGAGCCTGTTTTGAAGGTGGGTTTTAAAATCCCAGTGGTGGTCAGTTTCCTCAAGATTATAAGTTCCAAGCCCAAGGGTCTTCCAATGTTCCTCATAGACGGTTTGCTAATGATAATCAAAGATTTCAAGGTGGTGGTGGTGGGGTACCAAATCCGATGTGCCCAAGGTATGAAAGAAATCATAGTGGTCGATGTTTGAAGAATTCTAATGCATGCTTTGGATGTGGGGAAGTGGGTGATAAGGTGATTGATTGTCGTCATTATAAGAACAGGGTAGAGATGGTCATCCACAACGCCAAGGTGTGAATGTGAGTCCAAGGGGAAGAGAAGGCCAATAAGGGGGGTGTTGCAAAGCAAAATAGTTCCTATTCTCTTCAAGGGAGACAAGGGGTAGATGAGGTGCCCAATGTCGTCACCGGTATGTTAAAAGGTTTTTGCTTTTGATGTGTATGCTTTGATAGACCCGAGCGCCACTTTTTCTTTTATTACTCCTTTTGTTTCCAAAAAACTTTATGTTAACCGTGAGTTACTCTTTGAACCTTATGAAGTGTCTACCCCCATCGGTGAGTCCATTGTTCCTAGAAGATTCTATAGAAATTGTCCCTATTCATATTGCATAAAATCTTAACTTGTGATTTTGTTGAGTTAGATATGGTGAATTTTTATGTCATTGTTGAAATAGATTAGTTGCATGCATATTATGCTTCTATTGATTGTAGAACCCATAGAGTCAAATTACAATTCCCGAATGAGTCCATCCTTTAGTGGGAAAGTTGTGATGTGGCGGTCAAGGGTAGATTCATTTCTTGTCTTAAAGCTCAAAAGTTAATTTCTAAGGGTTGTCTCCATCATCTTGTGAGGGTTAGGGATGTTGAGTCCAAAGTCCTTCCTATAGAGTCGGTTCTGGTGGTTAATGAGTTCCTTGAAGTCTTTCTCGATGAGCTTCTTGGTACTCATTTTGAAAGGGAAATAGATTTTGGTATAAACCTTTTTCCTGATACTCAACCCATTTATGTTCCCTCTAACCATATCCCTATCAGAGTTAAAGGAGAAATTGAGGGATTTATTAGAGAGGGGTTTTATAGCCTAGTAAGTCACCTTGAGGTGCACCAGTATTATTTGTGAAGAAGAAGGATAGCTCTCTTTGAATGTGCATTGGTTACAGGCAACTTAATAGAGTCACCATCAAGAATAAGTACCCTTTACCAAGGATAGCTCTCTTTGAATGTGCATTGATTACAGGCAACTTAATAGAGTCACCATCAAGAATAATTACCCTTTACCAACGATTGATGACCTTTTTAATCAGCATCAAGGGGCAAGTCACTTTTCTAAAATTGATCTTCAGTTCAGGTATCACCATGTAAAAGTCAGGGAGTGCGACATTCCCAAGATGTCTTTCCGGACTAGGTATGGGCACTTTTGAGTTTTTGGTTATGGCTTTTGGGTTGACTAATGCACTGGCTATATTCATGGATGTTATGAATAGGGTTTTTAAACCCTACCTTGACTTGTTTTTGGTGGTTTTATTGATGATATCTTGATTTACTCCCATAGTGAGGAGGAGCGTGTGAGTCACTTGAGGGTGGTATCACAATCTTGAGGGAGGAGAAGTTGTATGATAAATATGAAAAATATGAGTTTTGGTTGAATGAGGTTGCATTTTTGGTACATGTGGTGTAGAGTGATGGTATTAACGTACATCCTAAGAAGACAAAGGTGATTAGAAATTGTCCTAGACCTTCGACTCCAGCAGATATTAGAAGTTTCTCGGATTTGGCGGGTTATTACCGGAGGTTTGTACATGGTTTCTCTTCTATTACTTCTCTTATGACTAAGTTGGCCCAAAAAAAGGCGAAATTTGTGTGGACCGATGAGTGTGAGAAGAGTTTCCAAACTTTGAAAGGTTAGCTTGTCTCCGCTCCTATCTTGTCTCTATTGGAAGGATTGGAAGGGTTTGTTGTACATTATGATGCCTCAAGAATCAGTTTAGGGTGTGTTTTGATGTAAAATGGTAACATTATAGCATATGCCTCTAGACAACTTAAGGTGCATATCCCACCCATAGTCTCGAATTGGCGACCAAGGTATTTTCTTTCATAATTTGGCGTCATTACTTGTATGGGGTTCACGTTGATGTGTTTATCGATCATAAGAGTCTCTAACATGTGTTCACCTAAAAAGATCTTAAGTTGAGACAAAGAAGGTGGTTAGAGCTCCTTAAATATTATGATATGAGTGTGTATAATCACCTCGGCAAAGCTAATGTTATGGACAATGCTCTAAGTAGGGTGTATATAGGTAGTATAGCTCATGTTGATGATAGTGGCAAAGAGGTGGCTAGAGAGGTCTACCGGCTGGCTAGTTAGGGGTTAGGTTGGAAAAAGTTTGTAATGGTGGTGTAGTTGTTGTTGATTGTTCTAAGTCTTCCTTGATTGAGGAGGTAAAGGCAAATCAATATCCTGACCCCCACCTTGTTAGAGTTGAAGAACTTGGTGAAAAATGGTAAAGTGGAGGTTTTCTCCCATGGGGAAGATTGTGCCTTTAGGTACCAAGGAAGATTGTTTATGCCTAGTGTTGATAACTTGATAAAGAAAATTTTAGATTAGGCTCATAATTCTTCCTATTCCATTTACCCTGGTTCTACAAAGATGTATAGAGAGTTAAGGGAAGTGTATTGGTGGGCTGGTATGAAGAGGGACATTACCAAGTTCATATCCGGATGTCATAATTTCCAACAAGTAAAAGCCGAACATCAAAGGCCGGGTGGCCTAGCCTACGATATAGAGATTCCTACTTGGAAGTTAGAGGAAATCAACATGGATTTTGTTCTTGGGTTGCCTATGACTAGAAAGCATTTTGATTCCATTTGGGTTGTGGTTGATAGAATGACAAAGTCGGCTCACATCTTACCGGTCAAAACTACTTATGGTGATAAAGATTATGCCAAATTAGACATTCTTGAATTGGTTAGATTGCATGGGGTGCCTTTGTCTATCATTTCGAATCGTGGTGCTCAATTCACTTCTCACTTTTGGAGGTCTTTCTAAAGAGGTCTTGGTACCAAGTAAAGCTTAGCATGGCCTTTCACCCTCAAATGGATGGCCAAGCTGAGAGAACTATCCAAACCTTTGAGGATATTCTTAGAGCTTGTGTTTTGGAGTTTAAGGGTAGTTAGGATGAACATCTTCCACTCATTGAATTTTCTTACAACAATAGCTACCACTCAAGCATTGGTGTGGCTCCTTTTGAAGCTCTTTATAGTAGGCATCGTAGATCCCCAATTGGGTGGTTTGAAGTTGGGGTGGCTTTGCAAGATCCGGATATTTTGTCATGGAGGCTTTAGAGAAGGTGAGGTTGATAAAGGAGAGATTAAACATAGCCCAAAGTAGACAAAAGTCATATTCCGATGTGAGGAGGGATCTTAAATTTAGGGTTGGCGATTGGGTTTACTTGAAAGTCTCACCCATGAAGGGTGTAATCGGATTTTGCAAGAAGGGTAAATTGAGCCCAAGGGTTGTGGGTCCTTATAGGGTGGTGAGGAGGATTGGAAAGGTGTCCTATGAGTTTGAGTTAACCATTGATATGAATATGGTTCATCTAGTCTTCCATGTGTCAATGTTGAGAAAGTGTGTGGGTGACCCTAGTGCTATAGCGCCTTTTGATATTGTGGGTGTGGTAGAAGATAATTTGACTTACGAGGAGGTTCTGGTAGAAATTTTGGATAGATAAATGAAGAGCATATTTGCATGCCGCTATGGCAGCTTGGCATTCATTGGGATGCCATTCAGGTTATGTAATGCCCCAGCAAAATTTCTGAGATGTATGATGTCCATTTTCTAAGACATGGTGGAGAACCCTATTGAAGTCTTCATGGATGACTTTAGTGTGGTTGGGAACTCATTTGAGGTGTGCTTGAAGCACCTACACGATGTGTTGCAAAGATTCGTAGAAAGCCATCCAGTACTAAATTGGGAAAAGTGTCACTTCATGGTGAAAGAGGGTATTGTGTTGGGACACAAGATATCCGGCAAAGGAATTAAGTTGATAGAGCTAAAGTAGAGGTAATTAAGAAGCTCCCACCAACCTTCTAGTAAAGGGTGTAAGGCATTTCTTGGGGTATGCAGGATTTTATCGGAGGTTCATAAAAGGCTTCTCTAAAATTTCACACCCATTGTGGAAATTATTGGAGAAAGATGCTAAGTTCATATTTGAGGATGCATATTTGAAAGCCTTTGAGGAGTTAAAGAAAAGGTTGATCTCAGCGCCAATTATTGTGGAACCAGATTCCTCCAAGCATTTTGTGATCATATGTGATCAAGTGGGCTCGCTCTAGGTGTATTATTAGGATAGTACAAGGAACATCCCATATATTATGCCAACACCCTAAATACAACCCATCAGAATTATATTGTCACAAAACATGAGTAACTTGCTTAAGTCTTTGCATTCAAAATGTTCAGATCATATCTATTGGGGGCCAAAGTAGTGGTGCACATTGACCACTCAGCACTTAAATAGTTGATGGCTAAGAAGGATGCAAAATCCAAGGTTGATAAGATGAGTACTTCTATTGAAAGAGTTCAACTTTGATGCCATTGACAGAAAAGAAATAGAAAATCAGGTCGTAGATCAGCTCTCTAGATTGGAAGATGGAGAAATGATGAAATTTAATGATAGATTGGAGATAAATGATTCTTTTCCTGGGGTGAGAGTGTTGGTTGTATCTCATGATCTGATACCTGGTTTTGAAGATTATGCAAACAACATGGTGAGTGATATCATGCCATCCAACCTAAACACACATCGGCATTGAAAGTTTATGTCTAATGTGAGGAAGTTCTTCTGGAATGATCCATACTTGTTTCGGGTATGTGCCGATGGGATTATTTGTTGCTGTGTCCATGAGGTTGAGATGATGAGCATACTTGAGGCATGCCACTCGTCATTGGTGGGTGGGCATCATAGTAGGATTCGAACTATCCACAAGATCTTACAATGTGGGTATTATTGGCCCACAATCCACCAAGACACCCACAACTATGCCAAAGTTTGTGATGGGTACCAAATAGAAGGTGGGGTTTCTCGCAAGCATGAGCTCCCTCTAAACCCCATCATGGTGATTGAGTTGTTTGATTTATGGGGGATAGATTTCATGGGACCATTTGTTAGCTCACATATAAATAAGTACATTTTTGTTGTTGTGGATTATGTATCAAAGTAGGTGGAGGCAGTGACCCTACCTAACAATGAGGATAAAAGTGTCGTGACATTTTTGAAAAAGATTAGTTTCTCAAGGTTTGACACCCCTCGAGCAATCATTAGTAATGGAGTTTCTCACTTCTTCAATAGGATTTTTTAAGGTCTACAGAAGAAGTATGGAGTGAAACATAGAGAACGACGTCTTATCATCCTCAGAAAAGTGGGCAGGTGGAGGCGTCTAATAGGGAACTCAAACAGATTCTATCCAAAACTATGAATGCAAACTAGACAAATTGGTCGTGGAAGTTGGATGATGTATTATGGGCATGCCGGAAATCATTCAAGACCTATAGGAATGTCTCCCTACCAACTTGTCTTCGGGAAAATATGCCACTTTCTAGTGGTGCTTGAGCACAAAGCAATATGGGAATTAAAGAAGTTGAATCTGGATTGGCATGATACAACAAACTCTAAGATAAGAAAACTTAATGAGCTGGACGAAGTTTAATTGAAAGCATATAAGAGCTCAACCTTGTATAAACAGAGAATGAAAATACAACATGACCACCGTATAGAGAACTGAATATTCGCACCAGGTGACTTGGTGCTACTCTACAATTCTAGACTAAAGTTGTTCCCCAGGAAACTCAAATCTAGAATGTTGGGACCCTTCCGAGTAGCACACGTCTTTGTCACGAGGCCATTAAACTGTAGAGATGAAATAGAGGAACTTTCAAAGAAAAATGGCCAAAGAGTCAAGCAATACATTGGAAATGTGGAAGAGGTAAAGACGGTGGAAGAGTAGGATCTTGAAGAAGTCTAAGTACTGAAGCTATCTATATTGGGCCGCGACAATAAATCAGGCGCTTCTTGAGAGGTAACCTAATGTCGACCCTGGCGCTTAAGCGCCCAAGTATGTTTTTGACCCTTTTTGTTCTTTATTTTGCCTGACTTTGTGCATCGGGGACAATGCACACCTTTTTCGATGGGGTATGCATAACTATGGGCTTCAATGAAGTTTGAGTAACTTATGGTCCATAACTACCCTAATTTTTGATCCTGAAGTTTTCTTGCCTGTGTTCTTTGTACTTATGGATATTTAATTTCTATTAAACTGGTACTTTTAGGATGTTAAGATAATATTTGTAGCCTATAGTACTAATACTTATGGCATATTGCATGTTTTTTTGTGTTTTGTTTGAAAAATGATACCCGCAAAAATTTTTATTAGTAGTTAGACAGTAGCCAGGCATGTTTAGGTGTTTGACAATATTTGTTCTAATAAGTGAGGGTAACTTGAGATAGAAAGCATGATCTGTGAGTCTTTTGTTGATAATGTATGCAATTCCATGAGAGTGTGAATTTATTATGCTAAATTCATGTATTTTGTGTTGATTCAAAACTGGCCCTGCTACTCTAAGTTAGATTGTAGATTGAATGGATTTGGAAAGGATCTTAGGCCTTTGTTCTGAAACAGTCCACTTTAGCCTAAAAATAACCAACCAAATGATGATATATCCATTGTTCCAAATATTTGAGACTTACATATACTAATTCTTTGTAAACACCTAATAAACCTATCCTTATATAGTGAAAAATCCTGAATTTGGCCCTAAGTCTGTCCTTGAACATTGTGCACCTTGACTGAGGCAAAAAGCCTAAGTTGAGGGTGGCTACAAAAAGTAGCTCTGTCTAGGAGGATAGATATTGTGCACCTTTACACAGGCTAAAAGCCTATGTTGAGGGTAGCTGGTGTAAGAGCAAAAGCACAAAATAAGGGGGAGAGTTAGGGATGAAGATAAAAGAAGAAAACTTATGTACCGGGTGCACGAAAAATAAAAGATGCCTTAGATTAAGATAAAAAGTAAAATAAATTAGAAAAACGTGGCAAAAAGCTAAAAAATAAGAAGAAAGTACGAAGAAAAGCTTGAATAAGGAAAAAGGGAGAATAAGGTGAAAATGATAGAGTTGGTGGGCAAGAGTGTAGAAAATGCAGTTTCAAGGAGGGCTATTAGTCACGATTTTTCTAAAATATCATATCAAAGTCCTCTAAGCCTACATTACAAGCCTAGAAATTCCTAAAGTGATTCTAGTCTAATTAGTTGAAGGTCTAAGTCATGAGTGTAGGGGTAAGCCTATGGTATTAGTCATTGTGCATGAATATCTTTTATGAGAATGAGTTTTTTTGCATAGTCCAAAGATTAAACATGAATCATCACTAAGTGTCAAATATGAGACTTCTTTCTGTGAGGGCTCTTACATTGCATTGTTAGCATTTGACTTGTTTAATGATTGCAGACT
Source organism: Solanum clarkiae (assembly GCA_011800125.2). Classification (NCBI taxonomy): domain Eukaryota; kingdom Viridiplantae; phylum Streptophyta; class Magnoliopsida; order Solanales; family Solanaceae; genus Solanum; species Solanum clarkiae. The sequence goes on along the minus strand of JAABOM020073357.1, from coordinate 27,361 downwards.
GTTGAGATCCCCTTGCTTGTCATAGTTGTGTTGTCACATGCACAAGTTTGCATTGGTTTGTTAAATAGCTATCTGATCCTATTTTGAAAAGCTGGTGTGGGTATAGAAGTTTGAGATGTATATGATAATGCCATTTAGTTGAGTTCTGTGTATTACTGTGTTATCTATATAGATTGAGTCATCGCTTGAGGACAAACCAATTTTAAGTTGAAGGTGTTCATATGCAGTCAAAATACACCACTTTTGATTCTTAAAACTTAGGACTATTTGTGTTCTCAATGTGTTATTTGTAGGTTTTATGTGTTTTTGTGTTTAAATTTGCAGGAATACTAGTTGACCATGATTTGGGGAAAAATTGCAGAAGATTGCTGGTTTTTAATGATTTACGAGACCCTCTATGGATCGTAGAGCATCTACGAGTCATAGAGGATGTTTCGTGACAAATCCAGTGAGGGATGAATTATAATATTAGCTCAATGAGAAATGTATATGACTCGTAGAGCATTCTATGTGTCGTATTGATGGGTTTCGTGAAGATTTCTAGTGAGGGAAAATTTGATGAAGTTGAAACCTATGAACATGCAGTACAAAGCATGGATTAGTTTACGAATCATAAAGTGGTGTCGTAGAGGAGATGTCCAAAATCTCAGGTGCTGATTACGAGACCCCGACTATGAGTCGTAAATTACACTTTGAGTTGTAGAGAGTTTTTGTTGAGTTTGCTGACCAGTTTTTCTATTTTATTTAGGATATAATTGTATTTACTATAAATAGTAATTTTAGGTTATTTTTGAAGAGATGACACCATTATTCAGTACTTTTAGGGTTTGCTCTTGGAGAAGTCAATATTTGAGAGAGAAGATTGTGAGAAAACATTTGTAGATAAATTTGATCTTGAATCTTATGATTCTCATTCTTCTTGGGTTTGGTTGATCTTAATTCAATTGTGTAAGTGTTTAATTATGTTTTCACAATTCATAATTTCTTGATGTACACATAGCATGAGTAGCTAAATCTACAACTAGGATTGTTGGAACCATGATGAACTAACTAAACCCGGGTAATTTATAATTCTTGGATTAGGTATATACATATATTAATCAATTCTCTTTGTTTTGCATATTTTTATTGGTGGCAAACATTAGAAATCGCCTAGTGTTGCTGACTGGACCAAGATAATAATGAATAGGAAAAGAGATTGATTAACAGGATTCGATTGATTTGTTCTGATCTAATCAACCGAACTAGGCCAAGGGAAAGTTGTACTGGGACTTATAGCTAATTGTTAGTATTGCACACTATGGATATTGGCCAATTTGCATTGTGAAATTCACCTCTCACCTTTGACCAAAGGGCTTGGTGAACTTAAATTATCGTCCTACGTGCTATACACTAGACAAGAGTTGGTTATCCGGTGATACTAAGTTTAGGAATCATGGGGAACACAATGCCCTAGTTGCTCTCTATTATTCGTTGTCTCTCGTGTAGTTAGTTCAGTTTACTTTCTTATTGACTATTGCAACCGCCCCTCCCCCCAGGGGGATTGAGTTGATTAACTATTTGGATTACTTATTGGTTAATTTGTCTTGAGTCTATGTATTTCCTGCGGGTTTGACCCTAACCTTGACAACGATTGCTTTTTCCTCCAAAAAGGAAGTGTATCTTTGGTCACATCAACCAAAAATCATCGAGAAACAATTTTAGGTATCATTAAGGCCTCCGATTTTTGAGTCCTTAAACCAACTCTCCCTTGGGAAGATTCATCCTTGAATGAGCTAGATCATAGCTTGAAAGGCTTGACTTGAAGATGAAACGTCTCTACATGAAGGTAAGATGCATCATTCAATATTTAAAATTGTGAAATAATCAAAGCTCTTGTTAAATATCATTTAAAACATTTTGGTGCACATGTATGCATCTCATATCATAAGAGCTTAAAAGTGAAGGAATTAGGACACTTAAATAAGAAGGATCTAGTACCTTAGGCTTGAGTAGATTGGCATAAATGTGGATATCACTTCATCATGTATAATTCCTTTTACCATGTAGCACTCTCCATATGTTGGTTCCTCCATAGCAATTTAACCGAGGCCACTTCCTTGTTATGAAGCCGCTTCAATTTTCTATCCAAAATCATAACTGACACTTCTTGATACATCAGGTTCTCTTCAATATCAACAACCTCCAAGGGTAAAAGAGTAAAAATTGAACTAGGATTGTCGATCAACTTCCTTAGCATCGACACATGGGAAATCGGGTGGATAGATCATGTCCAAAGGAAAGTCCAACCTACGGGCCACTTAGCTAATCCTCTCAATTACCTTATAAGGTTCTACCAACCACAGACCTAACTTTCCCTTCTTGCTAAAATGCATTACCCCTTTCATAGGTGAAACCTTTACATATACCCAATTTCTAACGTAGAACTCAAGATCCTTCCTCCTAACATCCGAATAGGACTTTTGGCGACTTTGTACCATTTTCAACCTACACATTTTCAAACTACACATTCTCTATAGCATCCAACAACAAGTCTGGTCCAATAAATGCCATTTCACTTATCTCAAACAATACCATCAAGGACCTACACCTTCTCCCTACAAAGCATCAAATTGTTCCATTCTAATGCTAGATTATAACTGCTATTGTGGGAAAGCCCGACATATGGTAGATGATCCTCCTAGTTTCCCTTGAATTCCAACACACAATCCCTCAACATGTCTGCTAATGTTTGAATTGTCCCCTTAGCTTGCCCATAAGTTTGAGGATGGAAAGCAGTACTCAACTTCTCCTTAGTACTAACTCCTTTCTGAAATGATCTCCAAACATGAGAAGAAAATAGGGTACCATGATATGATATAATAGACATAGGCACCTCATGTAACCAATCAACTCCTAGATATATAACTTTTCATAACCATGGAAGTTGAAAATAGTCTTCACTAGTAAGAAGTAAGATAATTAGGTCATTCTATCAACAATTACTGAAATAGAGTCACATTGCTTCCGAGTATGGGGCAACCTAATTCTAAACTCCATATTCACACCCTCTCATTTTCAAGTAGGAATCTTAATGTATTGGGCCAAACTATCGGGCCTTCGGTGTTCCACCTTCACATATTGATAATTTGGACTATGTTTATCACACAGTGCCACCAATACACTTTCGTCAAATCTCGATATATCTTGGTGGACCTAAAATATATATAATAATGAGAGTTGTGAGCCTCCTTCAATATCACATCCCTAAGGCCATCAACATTCATAACACAGTACCAGTCTTGGTACCGAAGCACGCCATCTCACCCTTGGGACAAAACCTCTCTCTCTTATTCATCAACCAACTTCTTCGACTTAGCTAATGATGGGTCCTAGTCATGTTTTCCCTTGACATCAACAACCACAAAAGACTCAACCCCATTCTGAACATGAATGCTACCATCATTATGGTCATCCAACCTAACACCCAGTCTTGCTAAACAATGCACATCCCTTATCAACTCATTTTTCACTTCATCAAGATCAACCACACTACCAATAGATACCCTACTAAGTGCATCGGTTACAACATTCGCATTGCGGGGATGATATTAAATACACATGTCATTGTCCGTAAGAATCTCCAACCATCTTCTTTGCTTCATATTAAGATCTTTTTGAGTGAATATATATTGCAAGCTCTTGTAACAGGTGAACACATCAACATTAATCCCATATAGGTAATGTTGCTAAATCTTTTAAGCAAACACCATATCCGCTAATTTAAGATCACGTTGGATAATTTTTTTCATGCACTTTCAACTATCCAGATACATAAGCCATGATCTTACCATTTTGCATAGGCACAAAACCCAGACCAATACGAGAAGCATCAGAATACACCATAAACCCATCCCAGTCATCCAGAGGGTTAAAATAGGAGTCAGTGTAAGACGATCTTTCAAAGTCTAGAAACACTTCTCATACTCAACTGACGACATAAACTTGGCCTTATTTTGAGTCAACTTGGTCAATGGTGAAGCAATGGATGAAAAACCCTCAATAAATCTCTGATAATGGTTTAGGCCAATTCCTCATAGTCTCAGTCTTCTTTGGATCAACCATAATATTATCATCAAATACTACATGACCAATGAAGGCTACTTCTCCCGACAAAAACTCACATTTACTAAACTTGACAAATAACTGCTTCCCTCTCAAATTCTGATGAACCAACCTCAAATGATCTATATTCTCTTATTCACTCCAGGAATAAATCAAAATATCATTAACCCAAAAGCCATCAATCTATAACTCAAAGTGCCCATATCTAGTCCGAAAAGTTATCTAGGGAATGTCACACTCCCTTATCCTCAGTTGATGATAATGGGAATGAAGGTCAATCTTTGAGAAATGAGTAGCCTGTTACAATTGGTCAAATAAGTCATCGATCCTTGGCAATGGATATATATTCTTGATGGTTACTTTATTCAATAGTCAAACACATCCGAAGGTGATCTGTCCTTCTTCCTACCAAATAACATATAAGCACCCCAATGTGATATATTTGGCTTGGTAAGATCCATCTCCTATAAATCTTTCAACTCGTCCTTTAATTTCTTTGATTTAGTCGAGGACATAGAGTAAGAAGGTTTGGAAATAGGCTGAGTACCAGAAAGAAGGTCTATGCCAAAGTCTACTTTCCTTTCGGAGGGATACCGGGCAAATATTTTAGAAAGAAATCTAAAAATTCATTATCCACCGGGAGTGACTCAAGAGTTGGTGACTCAAACTTCATATCTCTAACCCCAACTTTATGATAAATACACCCCTTAAAGATTATTTACTAGGCTTTGATATAATAGATAAATAGACTTTCAAAAGTAGAGTCACTACCTTCCTACTAAAGAATAGGCTCATTTGGAAATCGAAATTTGATAGGGGCATAAGAGGCACCCAGCAAATCTAACTCAAGAATAATATCAAAATCTAATATCTCAATCTCTACGAGATCACATGGAAGGACTTCATTCAAGACTGGAATATGACAGCCTCAATAAACTCTTTAGGCAACAATAGACTCACCATGGATGTGTAGACTAAGAATGGCTCCCTCAAATTCTTTGGACACATACAAAATCTTAGAAGCCAAGAGGGGTGTCATAAAAGACAAATTTACACTCAAATGAACCAAAGACTATGCACTAAAATCGAAGACTTTTAATATACCAATCACCACATCAGTAGTCTCATCTCCGTCTTATCTGACATACAAAGCATAAAACCTATTTTTGTGAGCATAATACCTAGCGTATGAGAATACTTTGAGATCATTGTAAATTTGAGGGCATACTCTCTCACACTTATTCCACCCTGTTTGAGGTTGATAAATTCTATCAATTTGGTCTCCCTTGGCTTAAAGGGAAATAAATGGTCCAGAAAAGAAAACTTTATTTCTTCCTAACCAATACCATCATCACCCACCCTCTTTGTCAACCATTGGGTGTACAACACTTGGCCACATCCATTAATTGATAAGCGGCCAACCCAGCTTTCTTTTTAGAAGTCACTCCTACATCAGTCAACACCTTAGATAGTTTATCAATGAATTCATGGGCATCGTCATTAGCTTTTCAACAAAATAATTTTGGAGGGTTCATCTAGGTGAAGTCTCTCACCCTATCACTGGGGTGGGGACATGTGGAGGAGGTATGGCCTGCCTAGCCTGGTTGGTCACCACTTAATCTAGCATGGAAAAAGTAGTCGAGAATGGATGTTGAGTAACTAGCTGCCTTATGGGTTCTTGAGGAACTTGGTCCTTATCAACAGGGGTCTGTCTTATTAAAGGAGCTCTTCTTAGAGGAATCTTTTGTAAGGACATCAAGGGCACCTTCAAAGTTAGAAAATCTGAAGACATGTTCCATAGCATGATACAGATAGTAAAGAAATGAGACATTGCCTAAAAGCACCTCAGAGCCTCTTACTCATAGGTATCATGCACTTTATAGCTGTGAATAGGACTTTACTTGACGTGGAATGTTGGACTCTTAGGATCATTTTTAACACCATAATGCTCTTATACCAATCTTGTCACGAGTCAAGCTTAGGGCTTAGAAGTGACATGGCGAATGGAACCCAAAAGTCTCCAAACAAGCCTCATTGCATCCATTTACACATCATCAATTCGGAATGGCAATTCAAACATTTGTAAGTGTTACTAAGGGATATGGGTATATAGCTCAAGCTATGGGATAAGGGATATGGGATGCATTGGCACATAATTTCATCACAGAAGTTTAAGGGATGAGAATTCGGGACTCACGCAATAGGGATAGGGAACATGGGACTTTCCTTTCACATATTCAATATTAATGATCAAATTCTAAAGGGCGGGTACATATGACATAAGATATGCAAGTAGGGACTCAGGAATATCAACATTTAGTCATCACATCATAACATAAGACATAGACATAGTATCTACAAGCATCAAGCATAACAAGATCGTACATAGAGTTTACATGAGATCCGAAAATGCCAGTAAGTAATACATAGGATGGATGCTAACACATGTCCCAGGCTCACCCTCAAAATAAATGACATAAGATAGCCATAATGTAAAGTATGTAGATAGTAGGTGGGTCTCGTCCTTAGAATAAAAGACTCACTACAATTAAATTCTCACAAGTCCAATGTAGCTATGAAGAGGTGGATAAGGGTAGTGTTCAGTCCCAACATGGTTAGATCATGTGGGAAAAAAGTATGTATTAATACATGTGAATGTACTAAGTATGTGGCATGCAATGTTTATGAGCATGATAACTTGCAAATCAATGTAAAATTGAAAGGGCATGTATATATAGGGAAAAATATTATAATAAAATGTCTTAAATCCATGATGTAGGAATGCCATAGTACATAAACATAGAGGAGATGGGACCTTAACGGACAAATAAGACCAAACATGCTATTACATGGAATCCTGATGTTGCCTCTAAACTAGAGATAGCATAGACTACTTGCCAAAGGTAGCCCATACCTCACCTTAGGGGAACAACACCTATTTCAGACAGTACCCTAATGAAAACAACACCCATTGCAGAGAGGATATCCATAAACATAATAATCCATAAAGGCGAACAAACATGAGCCAATGTTTCCATATAGCTATGAGAAAGGTAGGCTTTATATAAGGACCCCTAGGGATAGTCCCCCATCTCAAATCTCATTTGGTATTAAGTTATCATCCCACAAGAATACATACTTTTGTACATATATGCATGCTTGAAATAGGTTTATAAGTCTTTTCAAATCATAATCATGCACACTTTGATTGTTAAGAAACCAAAAAATTACTTTATAATCACACATCCTTGGGCTCAAAGGCCAAATTATACTTCATTTTATACTTTTTATGAATAGGAATAACTCATTCGTTCTTACACATAGTGGTGTCAAACACCCATAACTACTTGTAGCCATATCATAGGCATTATGTGAACACATTCCATGTCATAACCGTACTTTCCATGAAATCATCATCATAGTCATAATTCGGTATTACCTCACATCATAAATGTCATAAAAATACTCGTTCATGCATGCATGTGCCCTGAGGGACGAAGAAATAGCATGGGTACTTCGAATTCATAAATTGAAATATCATAATAAGATTAAATCATAATAAATCCATAAAGAAATCAACAATTGAAATTACTCAAGCACAAGTTCATCATAGAAAAAGAAATGCATTTTCAATTCTTATAAAATCCATAGAAATCAATAAAATAAGACTTAAATAATTATAGAATCATTATTTAAACTCATCCCACAACTTAATTTTATCCAATTGAAGCTAAAATAAAAGACCCATTTGCAATTTATACTTAGCTATCATAAATTTCATGAAATAGAATTTTGGGCTTCATGATTGAAAGGAAATCATGAACGAAACCACATATAACTTGAAGAAATTAGGAAGGTGAAGATCAATCAGGCTTGATCTTGAAGCACCTTTGAATTTCCCAACTTGAATCTTCAATGTTTCACTTGAGCAGAGTTTTAGGAACTTGAATTTTTATAGTGTGTGTCTTAATTGAAAATGGAGTGTACTGAATGAATGGGAAATGACTTAGAGATCTTAGCATATGCATAAAAGTCATTGAAGACCTTGAAAGTGAACCAAATTACCATAGGGCTCTCAATGATAATGGAACAAAAGTTGAAGTTGGAATCTTGTACAATGGACTTCACAGCTCGTGAAGCCCTTCATGGCTCATGAAGCCTGTCGTGAAGAGTTCCCAACATCTGAGACATTGATTTTTGAGGAAAATTGTGCCAAGGGTCCATCACGGTCACCTTTGTGGACTTTGGTTCTATCTACGAACTATGACAATGTTAGTTGTTGCACCCTTAGGCAAAACCATGGCAACCAAGCTAAGGCCTTCTTCCACGAGCCCTTTAATGGCCAGTAGTGAGGTCCACAAGCCGTAAAAAGTTCCACAGAGAGCCACTTAGCCTTGCACACTTCAAGAATCCAAAGAAAGCTATGAAATAGCAAATGACCACCCCAAGGAATCCTCTACGACCTGGGCAGGTGTCCTTGGAAGGGCACTTTGGTTAAATATCCTCAGAAACCAATTGGAAGCATCGTCAAGGCCTTTTGAGGTTTTGGTCCTTACAATTAAGCTCAATGTTTTAAGGATCAAACAACACTCATGCTCCTAAAAAAGAAACAATATGTAATTTCTCACCCATAGGCTTGCCTTTACTCTCAATCAACATTGACTCATTTTTATCGGAATAAGAATCTCAAAGGATATTTCTAGCTTGTAATATAAACTTGGGGACGAGTAGGATAACATTTGTGTACAAGTGACTAGCCCGTCCTTGAACTCTATGTACAATTCTCATGTATCTATGTGTTCAGTCACACTATTTTTCAATGACATTATATAATTCCTCACTTTTAGAATAGGGTGCCCCACTAGTAACAATTTTTACATTTTTTGGGGTCTAATGTTTGATTAATTTCTTCTTTCTTTTTTCAAACCCTTTTCTTCTTTTTCATGATAGATTTATCAATCCTTTTTTATTTTCTATCCTCAAGCTTTCAAATGGAAGACACCCTTTCTTTTTACAACCCCAACTTAGGCTTTTGGCTACTAATTTCAAAACTTTCAAAATTCAAGGAGGAAATGATGTTCAATAAAAAGATAATCTTTTCAATCGAAGATCAAGACTTGTAAAATAGCTTTCAACAAAAAAGGTCTTAAGCTCAATGGGGACCACTAAGGATATTTTTAAGAAAAGGGAGGTTATTGAGCAAAGTGGACTTAAAAGAAAATCAAAGAATGCTTAAGGTCATCTTCCTAATTAGGACTTGACCATCACAACACTTCAAAACAAACTGAGAAATTTCTAGGTATTAACAAGCATGCCTTTCGATGAATGCACCACCTCTAATTCAACAATAGCTTTTGAATTCAAACATAAACCACACAACACACATTTACAACTATCAATCATAGCATATCCAATCTCAATGCTCACTTAGTCAACTCAAGATACTTCCAATTCATGAATAAATCATTTTCACTTGATATGAACTAATTGGTGAGTCAATACATGCTCCTCATCCATGAAACTATATTAATCAAAGATATTCGCCATCAATACTCTGACTGCTAAGGGATTCGAGAGATGACGTTCATTTGCAAAATAGTTTTTTCATTTATGCTCAGATATTTGACAAATCACAAGGGTTGAAAATTTGGCACACACATATAAATTAAAGAGATATAAACTAAAATTAGATGAAAAAAATACTAATTACTACAAATTAAAAAGAATATTTAGATACCAAAACAAAGGATAGTGTCCAAAATTTACATCACTAACTCAAAAATTAAAAAAACATCGAAGTGTCCAGACATAACATAATATCATAGAGACTCTAACTCACCCCTAAAAAAACCACATTGTCCTTAATGTGTAAGAACAATATATCAAAATGCATAAAAAGGAGTAAGTTTTAGAGTCCACTTGATAGACCAGCTTGTGGGTGCATCGATTCTTGGATCTTGAGGAGTGGTCTCCAAAGTCGGCACTGAAGTATTGCACTTAGGTGCAACGAACTATTGCTTCTGTTGTGCAAGCTCTTGATCTATTATGATAGAGGACCCTCTGTCTCCATCAACCATATCATTGATATATCCCAGAGTAAAGCTTGTGTGACCACAGGAGCGATGGCCTCCTCTTTCTTTATCAACTCGACATGCTTCTTTGGAAGAATATTTGTCCTTAGTGCATCCTTATCAATCTTTAAGGAATAGACAACATGTTTATTCTCAATTCCCATTCTCGGTATAGCACCTGTAAAAGCCTTAGAAGGGACCTCCATTGAATCTCATAAAGAAGTGATGCTGGTGGACTTCAACTCTGCCACTTCTTCCCTTAAAGTAGCAATATCACCCTTTATAGCCATCAGATCAACATCAGATTCACGCATTGCTTCCAAAGCTTCCTCCGTAACCTTTCCTCCTCATCCTTTCGGATCTTGGCTTTAATACATCTAATGTCGAAGGAAATCGATGGAGTAATCTTGACATTGGACTTTAGGACAAAAGGGCCTTTGTATCTCCTAAAAAAAGTTATAATAAGACTGGGTAATAGGAGAGAAGTTTGTTGTTGCTTAGCCCTCATTAGAATTTCTGGGGCTATAAACGCACCGAGGTTTTGTTGCTTTTGATCTATAATACATCCAACTAATGTTGCTTTGTGGTGACATATGATAAATTCATTTTGAGATGACATATGGTTAATGCTGACAAAATCAAAACGATACTAGGCTGGAATGTTCAAGTCCGTCTTCTCTATCATCACTCCCTTCTCTAGCCATGTTGAGGCTGCACTACTAATTAATAAAGTCAACTATCCTTTCAAGTCATCCAATTTACTCTTCTCAATTTTGTCCGCTAAGTCATGATGGGTTTGGATGTGCAACCTAATAAATCATTAATCTCTATTTTGCTGCATGGGACAGAGACACCTCGGATTACCACCATATGACCCAGCTTATGGTTAATCTTCACTTAGCCCTTTCTCATGGGTATGATTCATGCATAAAACTCATAGAATTCACATAGATAGCTTGGAATATATGGGTCCCAATATGTGGTGAAAAGTTGGGATCCATGAACTGTAATGTTTTCCTACACCTCTGGGTATTTGTCAACTACCCTATGGATAAACAATCCCCGCACCTCCAAGATAGTCCTCAAACAAGTAGTTTTTAATCTATTCAAGTGTCGAGGTGCAATAGTCTCTCGACTAACTCGAGATATTTGATGGAATAGATCATGGGCTGATTTCAAATGCTCCTACGTCTAAGAATATTCGGTGGTTTTCTCCTCTGGAGCAAGCTCATGTATGGGTGTCTTTGACCCTCTTTCCTCATTTTAAGAGTCCATCCATTCAACTTTTAATGATCATTCTTCCTACTTCTAGGGTCTCCCTATTTAGTCATCTTTCTTTTACCCTTACGGCATCCTTCTCTATGATTCTTTGTTTCCGTTTGTTCTACCTCAATTGTAGCTATATGTGCCGCTCGAGCGGCCCTTGATGAAGCTTCATAAGAGATTGTGTGTTTTTATTGTGCCATTTTTCAAAAAATATGACAAAAATATGTTTAAGTAGCAAGGAAATCAAAATGAATGAAAAATGAAACCTTAGAAAAAATTACACAGGCTGGGGTCAATAAGCCCGCCAAACATGCCGAACACATTTGGTGGTCTAATTGACAGTAGTTAAATGTTGCATTAAATCAAGTCTCCAAGGATAGTAAACTTCGGAAATTGATGTTTTTATTAGGTGTACTGCTGAAGCAATCGACACCCAACTAGTCCATCTTCGAATTTGAGGGACTCCAATTTACCCAAGGCTATTTTAAAAGGTAATGTCTGTTGCCATTTGGCGATGCAATGAATCAATTCGACGGTAAAATTGACCGTCATCAAATATAACTAAAGAATTCTCTTGAACTTTTAAATTTACAATGAACAAATAATATGGGGGTAATTTCACCATACATGCCACACATTCAACCAATAAAATACATTGTGAAGGCCCACAACGACCAAATTATGCACAGTTTGCTAGAGGTCAACCAAATAATAACATTACCCTTAAGAAAGACGTTACTCACTCAATCATCGAGTACGTTCAAGTAGCTTGGTTAAATTTGGGTTACTCAGACTTTACCCAATATCACAATATGCAAGACGAACCAACAAAACATCCAACAATTACCAAACTTAAGCTAAAACATTCATAATTAAATCAAAAAGCTCATCTTTCAACAATGACCCAAGAAAATTGACTCTCGTTGAGAATAATTACAAACATGGGCACTAAGAATAGCCATCCTACACCTGACCCAATAACTATACAAGGTCAATTTCACTTTAGGAGACCAATTTATCAAAACACTAATAATAATCTCTTTCAAGACCAAGGGTTTCCAACTAACATATACAATGATTAAAATATACCCCCAAACAAGCAATTTATAATCAAAAACACTAGTCCATATATGTATTCAATCAATTTCAACTAATGTCAAGCCTGAAATTCAATGAAATTTACAGTTAAAGTCCCAAACATAAACTAGAATAGTGGACTATGCATGATGATGAAGACTTTGTCATCTTGTGATGAAATATGCACTAATATATCAATGATATCAATGAGAAACTAGTGCTAGTTGACTGTAGATGAAAAGTTATGTAACAGTCAAAATGAAAAAGTGAAAAGTCAAGAATGTTTAACTTTTAGATGAAGAAAGGCCAATTAGGCAATGCATTTTGGCGATGTTGACTTACACCACCGAACACATTCGGTGATGCACCGAATATGCTCTTGATCGCCAAATCCTATAGTGACCAAGGCCAAATTTCTACACCAAAGGGTAGTCTGACTATTCATCAACGAGCAACATCGAGAATATGCTAAGCGAAGACATTGACTACTGAATTTCACTGTAACCACAGAGCGAACATTTGACCCAAAAGGATGTGAAAATCAGGATCGCCGAGTTATCTCAGTGATCTGCTGAATGTCCACCATGCAATGTTCGATTTTTCACACCTCCAAATTTCACTTTTAGGTATCTGTTAACGCAACACACATTATTGAAAATGACTAAAACCTAGGGTTGCCTCCCAAGAAGTGCCTTATTTAACATCATGGCACAATGTGGCCAAATTTTTTAGGCCGCATTCAAGTGCACCAATTCAAGCAATCTCATGTTCAGTGGTTTCCAACAATACTTTTTCAGCCATTGCTCATTAACCTTGAAACTTTCCCCCTTCTAATTTTACACTTTTATTGCTCTATTTCTCAGCACTCTGGAAACTCTAAAAGGATCAGACCACCTGGACTTTCACTTGTCCAAAAAAGAACGCAATCTTAAATTGTAGACCAATACTGAATCACGCACTCAGAATTCACGTTGAAAGATCTTCATGTCATGCCATATTTTCATTTTCTCCTTGTAAATTGTATAATTTTCATAAGCTCCCAACCTAAATGCCTCCATTTGGTGCAATTGAGAAAGACGAGCATTGGCTACATCGTTCCTATCAAGGTTCAACTTCTTTAAGTCCCACAACGCTTTTTGCTTTAGCTCAATAGGCAAGTGACATGCCTTTGCAAAGATGAGTTTGTACAAGAACATACCAGTTGGATATTTAGATGTTGTACGATAGGCCCATAATGTATCATCAAGTTTTATTGACCAATCAATTTGATTTGCATTTACCATTTTTGCATGGATGCTTTTGATTTTTTGATTTGAGACTGCCACCTAACCTCTAGTTTGAGAATGGTAGGGTGATTCCACCCTATGCTTAATTCCATACTTATTGAGAATGAAGAAAACATCCTATTGCAAAAATGGGATCCTTGATAATGCTCAAACTACCCCTTTGCTTTTGGAAGAGTAAGTTGTCACTAGCAATATAAACAAAATTTAAAGTCGGGGTCAATCCCATAGGGACTGGTATGTTAGGTTCTAGCCTTGAAGTTATTAGTTGAACAAGCTAATTATAATTACCATGAGAATGATTTGAAATTATACTAAACAATTACTTATTCACAAGTTTGAAAAATTAAAAAGTAATCAATGGATAAAAGTATGTTGCATAGTTGACTATGATTCCAATGAGTAGATACCAATTAATATATTTAGTAGTTAATTTGATTATAGGTAGGTTAGAAATATGGTAACTACAACCATTGTTAAGTTAATTGTAATGCAACAACATTAATCGATTAAGAATCCACACCCAATTTAAACAAGAACCAAAGGACCCTATGCAAATTAATAGCGAAATGATCCAAAACCTTAGTTAGTTAAGTCCTATTATGGAATTTAACATGCATTATTGATGACTATTATGCAATGCAATTCTACTTCAAATATTCATGTTAATGCAATATCAGATATTAAAACATAAACTTAAGTTTGCAACCTCAGATTAACAATTATAGTTGAAGGAAAACATAAACCCAAAATAACTTAACACAAACACATTCAGTTAATCAAAGACCAATTATAAGAAATTACTATCCAATTACATTGGACACCCCTATCATAAGAGTTTTAGCCAATCATATTAAAATTGAGAATAGAATTACCAAAAAGAATTGACCATGGCTTTAGATTTCAAAAACTAGAAGAAATTGGGTGTAGAATCCTCCTCTTCTGTCAATTCACCCTCTGAAAAGAAAGTATAAGCTTTACGTCTCTAGGATAATAAGAAGTGCAAGAATATTGTTCTTCAAGACAAGATTGTGTACTCTCTCCATTTTTCTCTAAAAATTGTGTGCTCTAAAAATCTCTCCCTTAAACTTTTATATCTCAGACAAAAACGCACCATTCAACGGTCAATGTCAGGATCGTCGAACCTATTCAGTGATCCATCGAATGGTCATGCCATTGTCAATTTGAATATCTTTTAAGCATACTTATTTCTATAAATCTCAATGATCTAATTATATATTGCCAACTTCATTCGGCAATCTGTCGAATGATATCATCCATCAGCGTCTTGGATATCATTTTAGACTTCTTTCCTGCCGAGTTATATAAGATTTACCAACATCCTATTAGACTATCGAATGTGGCTCAACAATCCATTCAATTACTCTTTTCGTTGATGAGTTGCAACGCTATTTGAGGATTCTACTTTTGTAAAATTAGGCAATTAGTGTGCATGTTTAGCGTATAATCGAAAATGTTTGGCGATGGTCATTTTGAACCACCTTTTGTGCATTTTTGTTCCTTTTGACTTGATTTACTATGAATTGTCCCTTTTTGCACCTTGTTCATTCTTAGCATCAAACACATTTAGATCAGTATTTGAGGTACAATAGCACACTGAGGACAACATTTAAGTTATTTTAAGCTCAATATGGGTCCAAATTACAAACTCATCAATCCATCATCACAAATGATTACATGTGGAGTTGTAAACCTAGTGGGAATATTTTCTTGTAAAGCAATTTATCACCCTCTTGCCATCATTTGTGGGTAATGCAATAACCTCAACCCATTTTGACAAATAATCCACAACTACTAAAATATATTAGTTCCCAAACGAACTCATAAATGACCCATGAAGTCCGAAACCCATACATAAACAATTCAACTTCAAAAGTAGGGCATAAGGGAAGTTCATATCATGATAAAGGCCTTAAAGCCTTGCGAAGGAATTTATATTAGAAATATCACCATGCATTTGGCACTGTGGAAAAGCCTTGCGAAGGAATTTATATCATGATAAAGGCCTTTCAAAAAATCCTTTCTTTGCAATACCTTGGCCATCGTACAAATGCCTCTATGGTGATCACCGACTGGGGGAGTGTGACATGTATCAAGAATATCATTCATCAACATCTCTAGAATAGGTCTTCACACCATATTATCAGTACATTCTCTAAACAAGAAGCGTTCATTCCAAAAATGTCTTTTCACATCGTATAAGAATCTTTTCTTTTGGTTGTGAATCAGCCCATAAGTAAAAATTCGACACAAAAATAATTTACATAATCTGCATACCAAGATCTTCACTTAGTGAAATATCCATCAAAGATATCATATAAAAATGAGACAACAATTTGATTGCCTCCCTCATCGATCATATTTGTCCCAAGATGAGAAAGGTGATCATCCAATTGGTTTCACACTCTTTTCGATATTTGACCTCAAAATCAAACTCCTGCAAGCAATAAAATCTACCGAATCAACTTAGTCTTTGCTTTTTTCTTAGCCATTAAGTACCTCAAGCCATCATGATCAGTGTGAAACCATAACTTTGGACCTAAGGAGATATGCTTGGAATTATTAAAATGCATAGACAATCATAAGAAGTTCTTGTTCCATTATGGTGTAATTTTTTTGTGCTATGTTCAATGTCGTGAATAATTAATAAACCTGATGAAATAATTCTTTCTTGCTTTGACCTAGAAATGTGAAACACCCTTCATGTTCTTCAGAATGTCCTATAATAGTAATTTCTATATATCTCAAATTTTGTGTGTGATTTTTAAAATTTGACTTCATATTCTCGATTAGAGGTAAAAATTGAGTGGGGATTGGGTACAACCTGAGTTTCAGAAGACCCATAGCGAAAAATAATTTTCGCTACTTTTATGATTTGAAGTAGCTATCCGTACCCATATTACACCCCATAAGCGCATGCTCTTATGTACCCATGTTTCAAGCCTCATTTACTTAGGTGGGGAGTATATTAGGGTTGTGGGAGACTTCTAGCACTTGGACAAGTTCAAGACTTCCCTATAAATTGAGTTTTGGGTGTTGGTTTGTGTAAGGGTCAACTTTGAATGAGCATACCTTTTAGCACACAAAAAACTAGATGACGCACCATATGTCAAATCAAAGCCCTTTGAGATAGATTTCCAACACACTTGATTTCATCTCATTCCAAGCTTGGAAGAAGGAGTTATGCCCATTTTTGTGAAGCCCTACCGTACAGAATTGCCACACAAGCACCCAGACAGGCCATGTGGCATCTCACGCCTTGTGAGGCTACCACGGAACCTAAAATGGCCACTTTGTGTTCAAGGCATACGCAATGATAGATCACATGAGCCATTTGGTGTGGCACGGACCAAGAGGCCCTCCATGAGGCTTCTGAAGCAAAACTGTTTCTAAGTATAAAATTATAGTATTATAAATCTAGCGAATTTTTCTATGTATGGTTTGACGAACCAGTAAACGGACTGTGTGGCTTCACACAACCCGTGAACTAGTATTTGAGGTGACTTATAGGCAAAACAATACCAAGTGCTAGCCATGTTTCCAATTTCCAGAAATTTTCTAATTGGTGGTTCACGAGCACTCCACATGAACCGTGGAGTGCCACACGACCCGTGTAACCTCAAGTGAGGTGACACTTTATCAATTTTTTTTCTCCATTTCTATCATGACCCAAGCCTAGGGCATAGATGTGACCGACGAATGGGGAACCCGAAGGAACCCACATACCTTAGCTTTAGAGATGAACTTTATAAAGATTGGAGATGGAGACTTAAAGCTTAAAGGATAATCTTGAGATCTGGATGAGGGCTTGAGACTTGAATTTTTAGAGAAATGTAAGACTAAGTGTTTGAGTGAATATTGGAGAATATTTTGAATGATATGAGGGTGAACAACGGCTAAGTATAGGTATTTTAACATATGAGAACATTTAGGCTCAAGGCTTAAAACTCTTGGACCAAAAATAAAAAGTAGGCATTTTTAACACACTGGCGCGTCACGCCAGTGACACATATTTGCCTTTGGAAATTGCATTTTGCGATTTTCAAATTTTGATACGGTTGCTCTAAGCTTCGGGTTAGATCCTTTTCCCCCTAAATTTGACCCTCTGAACAAGAATATGTAGTCAGATTTTGAAATAATGACTCCGGGTACTTCCGAGGCACATTTTCGGGCACCTTTGGGGTGGTTTCAATATCTCCCCCTTGGGAACATTTGTTCTGAATGTTAAAGAACATACACAAAAGTAACAAATAAGGTAACTCCAGCCCGCACAAGAATGCAACAATGCACGTAAACATCAATTTAAAAATCTCAACATCATTGTAAAATCACCATGAACCCTTTAAATGTGAACATGAATGTATGCAAATGACTCGGGGATGGAACATAAGACATAAAACTATCGAAATGATTTGACATGATATAGAAAGAAATATGGATAATGCTTCTTCATGCCACACCAGCTCCCTAAGAGACATATACTAGTTGACGACTCTTCCAAAAGGGCCTCGATGAACACCACATCCTTATTAATCAACTTTTCCACTCATCCGCCCAATACCTCCACCGGGACCTTCTCCTAAGCCAACATAACCTCCATATCACCTACAATCTTGGTGAGTTCTATAGCACTAAAGTCACCAACACATCCTTCAACCTAGAAACATGAAAAACCCAACAAACCATAACCATAACCCCAGGTAATGCCAATCCTTAAGCAACCTCACCGACATCCCTCTTCATTCTACAAGTACTAACAATCCTAAACTCTATTGTCAACCATAAAACCACCTAGTCCACTCGGTACCATAAACTATTATCTCCCCCTTGGGAGACAACCTCCACTCTACCATCTCTTCACCCAAAACGTTCAACTCTAATGAGGCAGAATCAAGGTTAGTTTAATCTAGACCCCTTCAACCAAGAAGATTTGGAACCATCAAGAATGCTACACCAACATAGGTAACCCCTCCCACCTAAGTTGTCACCTCTTGCCACCATCATCAACATATGCTAGCCTACCTAAAGCACTGACCACAACATTACACTTACTGGGGACAAATGATGCACACTCATGTCATGATCCTTAAAGAGTTCTGACCACCTTCTTGTTATCTTCCATTCACACTTATCATAATTAGTAGACAATCCCTTTATCATACAAAACTTGCAACACTACCCCCAAATGAATCGCAAGCTCTAAATAAATTAATGCACAACCTCTAGAGACCACCATAAACCATGTTAAGGTAGGGTTTTAATAACCTATTCATGAAACCGCAAAACATAGCCAGTGCATAAGTCAATCACACAACTCCAACAATACCCAAATGCTCACCACTAGTTCGGAAAGACATTTAGGAATGTCACCTACCCTCATCCTTGCTTGGAGACAAAACCCAAAACAAATATCAAGCTTAGAGAAGTGACTAAACCATGGTAGTAGACCAAATGAATGGATCATCCTTAATCACCATATTACACCCTTACAGGTTCTACACTCTTTGGAAACACCGCATGCAGGTAGCCAAACAACCTTAACACCTCCAATGCATAAACTAAGCTCAACAAAAATTACAAGACAAGACCCTATACAATAAGAACATTGGGCAACCCTTACAAGCCTTTCTAGCGCCAATAGACCTACATAATAAAATCTTACTAGAAACAAGGAATAATGAGTCCCGGAACCATCAAAGTATGCACAATAAAAATCAACAAAAATCTCTAACTCACCGGTAGCATCATTAGGCATCTCATCCCTTCCTTGCCTTCTTTGAAAAGCATAGAACCTATTTTGCTAGGGAGCATTCCCTTGGCCTCGAGGGCAACCATCTCTATCTTCAGTTTGAGCATGGGGGCAATCAACAACTTGGTGGCCCATCTCAACATCCAAAACAAGCACTAGAGTTCCTGCAACATGGGCCACCATGGTTTTTCCTGCACGTAGGGCACTTGGGCTTGAGCTTTCCATTATTTCCACATTTGTGTCTTGGGTTATCATTAGTAATCCTTCCATTGTGAGCATTTGAAGACACTTGGACTTGATGGAATTGGCCATCCTTGGGACCTTGGAACTTACCATCAATATGGGTCCTCTAGGCCTCTCTACTCCTCTTCTTCAACTTTTCCCCTTCCATTTTCTCAGCATATTTCATCAAGTGGGACAAATCCATGTTATTAATCAATATAGCGTACCAGCATTCTTCATTCACCATGTCAGAGACACCCATCATGAACTTGTTCATCCTAGCTCTTAGGTTGGAAAACAAGTGAGGAACATACTTAGAGAGTTGGTTGAACTTGAGGGTATACTCCCTCACACTTATTAACCCTTATCTTAAATTCATGAATTCTACCAATGTGGCTTCCCTAAGCTCAAGAGGAAAAAATTGATGAAGAGAGGTCACGTTGAACTCTTCCCATAGAATAACATTGTTCACTCCCTTCTCCCTCATCCATTGATTGTACCATGTTTGTGCTAGCCATTTGAGTTGGTAGGCCGCCAATGCCGCCTTATCTTCCAATATAACACCTATGATGGCCAATACCTTATAACTGTCATCAGTAAAATCTTGTGGATCTTTATGAACCCTTGACCCATAAAACTCCGGTGGGCTCATCCGCATGAATTCTCTCACCCGAAAAGCCAGTGTAGTGGCATAAGGGGCTTGGGCCCCTTGATTGGCTTGGTTGGCCATAACTTGTGCAAGTAAAGGGAGAGCCTCCCGAAGCTCTCCATTAGCCGGTTGTCCCTTGGAGCGCGGGCTCTTCCTCCTATTGGTTTAAGCATAATCAACTAGCATGGCAAAGAAAAATTATTAGGGGAAAAAGACTTACTTCAACTCTATAGCACGACCTAGAACATAAAGAAGGGAAACATCTCCTAAAACATCTAATAGCCTCTTACACGTAGTATTGGTGCACAACACAACCATGAATAAGACTCTAATCAACACGATGTATTTGACTCCGAGGATCTAACAACCTAATGCTCTGATATAATCTTTGTCAAGACCCAAGCCTAGGGCCTAGATGTGACTAGCGATTGGGGAACCCGGAGGAACCCATATACCTTAGCTTTGGAGACGAACTTGATGAATATTGGAGATGGACACTTGAAGTTTGAAGGAGAATCTTGAGATCTGGATGAGGGTTTGAGACTTGAATTTTGAGGGAAATATAAGACTAAGTGTTTGAGTGAATATTGGTGAATGTTTTGAATGATATGAGGGTGAAAAATGGCTAAGTATAGGTATATTCACATATGGGAACACTTAGGCCCAATAGATACAACTCTTGGACCAAAAATAAAAATTAGGCATTTTGCGCCAGTGACGCGAATTTGCCATTGGAAATCGCATTTTGAGTTGTTTGAATTTTGAGACGGTTGCTCTAAAATTCGGGTTAGACCCTTTTCCCCCCTAAATTTAACCCGCTAAACAAGAATATGAAGTCAGATTTTTGAAATAACGCACGGATATTAAGATATTTGGAAAACATGACTCCGGGTACTTCCGAGGCACATTTTTGAGAACTTTTGGGGTTATTTTAGTTTCATAAATTGCATTGTAATAAATTTAAGTTATCCTAATGACTTTTCAGGGCTTCCTATGCTATCTTAACCCTTCCTAAGGACCTAAACCCTATTCCTAACTATCAAATTCACTCCTCTCCATTTGAATACACTCTCAAATTCTCTCAAGAGCCTCTAACAAAATCCCAATACAAATTCAAGGAAATTCTAGAACAAGTTTTTGATTTCAATACTAGATTCCAAGCTTCAAGCCTTTCACAACCCTTTTTCAAGAAATTGAAGATCTAAGGTATATATATTTCAACCATTGGATCCTTTCACTCATGGTGCCTAACCTTCATTTTTATACAAATTGCATCTTTTGAAGTTAGAATATCTATGGGTATCTCTTAGTATGAATGTTGATTAAAAACCATATCGGTGTTTCATAAAATGTTGATTGTTTATGCATGTTTTGAGCTATGAATCTATGATCCATGATGTTATTTGATGAAGGGTTTTGATGTATCTTACATAAGGATATTACAAGTGTTGGTGGTTGGTTTTACATGGATTTTTTCACATGATTTCATTTTTGAATTGTGTATTTTGTACTGGCATTGCACACCCGCCAAATTTTTAATAAAATTTCCAGTTATGGATTCTTGAGTTATTGAAAGTCTAATGCATGGTATATGAGTTGAATGACTCTATGATGATGAAAGGAATGTATATATTGGTTGTTTTGATAAAAAGTATCCATAGTATCATAAGTTGACCACACCTAGTTGAGGAGGTATTATGCCTCAACCACTATGATGGGGGGTGGTATGCCCATCTATTAATTGAGGGGTATATTTGTTCATTCACTTTGATGGGAGTGGTCATGCTCATCCATCAATTGAGGGGTATATTCACTCAATCACTTCGATAGGGGGTGGTCATGCTCATCTACCAATTGGTAGATGAGCATGACCACCCCAATCCAAGTGATGGAGTGAATGTACCCCTCAAGTGGTAGATGAGCATACCATCCCCCATCATAGTGGTTAAAGCATAACACCTCGTCAGCTTGATGTGGTCAACTTACAATACTATAGATACTTTTCATGAAAACAACGCATATATACATTTCTTTCATCATCATAAAGTCACTCAACTCATATACCATGCATTAGACCTTCAATAACTCAAGAATCTATAATCGGGTATTTTATCAAACACTTGGTGGGTGTATAATGCTAGAACAAAACCATGCAATTCATGTGAAATCATGTGAGAAAAATCCATGTAAAACCACCCACCAATACTTGGTAATACCATCATGCAAGATACATCAAAACCCTTCATCAAATCACACAATGAATCATAGATTCATAGCTCAAAACTTTCTTAAACAATCAACATTTTACGAAACCCCAACATGGTTTTTAATAAACTTTCATAATAAGATATACCCATAGATATTCTAACTTGAAAACATGAAATTTGTATAAAATGAAAAGTTAGGAATCATGGGTGAAAGAATCCATTGGTTGAAACCCACATACCTTAGATCTTGAATTTATTGAAATTGGGTTGAGAAACGCTTGAAGCTTGGAATGGGGTATTGAAATCTAAAATGTGCTCTAGAGTTTCCTTGAATTTGTATTGGGGTTTTGGTAGAGGCTCTTGACAGAATTTGAGAGTATATTCAAATGGAGAGGATTGAATTTGATAGTTAGGAATAGGATTTAGGTCTCAATGAAGGGTTAAAAATAGAATAGGAAGCCCCAAAAAGTCATTAGGATAAATTATATTTACGAAAACACCATTAATGAGATGAAGAGAAAAATTGATAAAGTGTCACCTCACTTGAGGTTATATGGGTTGTGTGGCACCACACGTTTCATCTGGAGGGCCCGTGAACCAACACTTACACAATCTCTGGAAATTGGAAACTTGGCGAGCGCTTGGAATTTTTCTACCTAAGTATCACCACACAGAATGGTTCACGGGCAATGTGAAGTTACACAATCTGTTTACTAGTCTAACAAACTATACATAGAAAATTTCATGAAAGTTATGAGATGATAATTTTATACTTGGAAAAGGCTTTGCTCTAGAAGCCTCACGAAGAGCCTCACGACCCGTGCCATACCACACGGCTCGTGTAGCCTGTCGTGGCACATGCCATAACCTCAAAGTGGCTATATTAGGCTGCAAGGCAACCTCACGAGGTGTGAGATGCCACACGGTCCTTCTGGGTGTTCATGTGGCAACTCTGGACGGTAGGTCTTCCTGAAAATGGGCCTAACTCCTTCATTTGAGTTTGGAATGAGGTGAAACCAAGTGTGTTGGAAAGCTAACTCAAAGGGCTTTCATTTGGCATGTCATGGGTCATCCAGTTCATCATGTGCTAAAGTTTATGCACATTCAAAGTTGACGCTTGCACAAACCAGCACCCAAAACTCAATTTATAGGGAAGTCTTGAACTCATTTAGGTGCTTGAAGTCTCCCACAACCCTAATACACTCCCCACCTAAGCAAATGGCACCCTAGGGGAACATTCGTCCCCAAATGTCAAAGAAACATGCATAAAAGAACTAATCATGATGATTTCATCCCAACATGTATGCAACAAATGCACTTAAATATTATTTTCAAAAGGTTTCAACATGACCATTGAAATCACCATAAACTTGTCAACATAAACATGAATGCATGGAAATGACATAAGGGTCAAAACTTAAGACTTGAAATCATGTAGGGGACTTAGATTAGTACCTTATGCTTGAGTAGAGTGGAAGAGATAGGATATCGCTCTTGCATGTCCCCTTCGGCTTCCCATGTGGCACTTTCAGCTTGTTGATTCCACCAAAGGACCTTACTGGAAGCTACGTCCTTGTTACTCAAAGTTTTCACTTGCCTATAAAAAATTTCTAGCAAAACCTCTTCATATGTCAAATTGTCTTCAACAACAGCCACAATATCTAGAGGCACAATAGCACATGGGGTATCACACACTTCATCAACATAAACACATAGAAGACTAGATGAACAATATTCATGTCATTGGGCAACTCCAACTCATAGGCCACCTTACTTATCCTCCCCCACACCCTATAAAGACCCACATATATTGGACTCAACTTACCCTTTTGCCAAACCGGACCATACCCTTCATGGGTGAGACCTTCAAATAGACCCAATCACCAACTTTTAATTCAAGATCCCTCCTCCTCACACTGGAATAGGAATTTCATCGACTTTCGGTTGTTTACAATCTCTCCCTAATCAACACCTTCTCCAAGGCCTCCATAACAAAATCCAGACCTAACAAGGCTATCTCTCCCACCTCAAACCATCCAACCGGGAACCTACAATGCATACCATAAAGATCCTCGAAAGGAGCCATACCAATGCTTGAATGATAACTATTATTGTAAGCAACTTAATTAGTGGAAGATGTCTATCCCAGCCACCCATAAAATCTAAAACACAAGCTCTAAGTATATTCTCAAGAGTTTGGATAATTCTTTTGTCATGGACGTCCATTTGAGGGTGAAAGGTCGTACTATGCTTAACCTTAGTACCAAGACTTCTTTGGAAGGACCCCCAAAAGTAAGAAGTGAATTAAGTATCGTGATCTGAAATGATAGAAAAAGGCACCTTATGCAATCTTACCAACCCATTAATGTACAATTTGGCATAATCTTCGGCACCATAAGTAGTCTTAACGATAGGGAGTGAGCTAACTTTTTCATTCTATCAACCACAACCCAAATACAATCAAAATGCTTTCTAGTCTAGGGCAACCCAATCACAGAATCCATGTTAATTACCTCCCACTTCCAAGTATTAATCTCTATATCTTAGGCTAGGCTACTCAACGTTTGACGTTCAACTTTTACTTGTTGTCAATTGTGACAACTGATACAAAATGACATTGTCTTTCTTCATGTCAACCGATTAGTGCACCTCTCTCAAATCTCTATACATCTTTGTAGAACTAGGGTTAAGAGAATAGGATGAATTATGAGCCTATTCTAAAACCACCTTTCTCAAATTATTAACATTAGACATACAGAGCCTACCTTGGTACGTATGGGCACCATCTCCCCGTTGGGAGAAAAACATCCACTCTACCATCTGCATCAAGGCCTTCAATTCATACAAGGCGGGGTCAAGATCCTATTTCTCCTTTCACATCTTTACTCAACAAAGATCTAGAGCCATCAATAACCACTATATCACCATTATCCACCTCTTCCAACCTAACCCCCAATCTAGTCAATCGATGGACATCCGTAGACACCTCCTTGCCACCATCGTCAACATGAGCTTGTCTACCCATAGACACCCTATTTAAAGCATAGACAACAATATTAGCCTTACTGAGGTGACGGTGCACACTCATATCATAATCTTTAAGGTGCGCTAACTACCTTCCTTATCTTAAGTTGAGGTCTTTTTTGGTGTACACATATTGTAGACTCTTGTGATCAGGAAACACATCAACATGAATGCCATACAAGTAATGACACAAAATTTTCAAAGGAAATACCATGGTGGCCAATTCAAGATTATAGGTAGGGTACTTCTTTTTATGCACCTTAAGTTGTCTAGAGGCATAAACTATCACCTTACCTTTTTGCATCAAGACATACCCAAACCAATTCTAGAAGCGTCACAACAAACATCAAACCCCTCTAACTCTTCAAGTGACCCACATGCTCCTCCTCACTATGGGAATAGATCGAGATATCATCGATGTAAACAACCACAAAAAAATCAAAGTAGGGTTTAAAGACCCTATTCATAAGATCCATGAAGATAGTCGGTGCATTAGTCAAAATAAAGGACATAACCATAAAATCATAGTGCCCATACCTAGTCCGAAAGGTCGGCTTGGGATTGTCACACTCCTTCACTTTCACTTGGTGATACTCGGACCAAAGATCAATCTTAGAGAAGTGACTAGCCCCTTGAAGATGGTCAAAAACATCATCAATCCTTGGTAGAGAGTACTTATTCTTGTTGCTGACCCTACTGAGTTATCGGTAGTCAATGCACATTCTAAGAGACCCATTGTTCTTTTTCACAAGCAACACCGGTGTATGCCAAGGTGATTAACTAGGTCTAATGAAACCCTTTTCCAACAAATTCTTCAATTGCCCTTTCAACACCTTCAACTCTGTTGGGGCCATACTGTATGGGGGGAATGGAAATAGGTTAAGTATATTGAAGGAGGTCTATACCAAATTCTATTTCTCTTTTGGGAGGCACACTAGGAAGCTCATTAGGTAAGACATCAAGAAACTCATTAATCATCGGAATCGACTCTAGAGGAAGGACTTTGAACTCCACTTTTCTAACCCTCATAAGATGATATAGACACCCCTTAGAGATCAACCTTTGGTCCTTAAGGAAAGGAATGAATCTTCTCTCGACCACCATGTCATGACTCTCCCACTCAAGAACGGGTTCATTAGGGAATTGGAACTTGACCCTATAGGTTCTACAATCAGTGTAAGCATAGTATGCATGTAACCAATCTATCTCAAAATAGCATCAAAATCCACCATATACAACTCAACAAAATCACAAGGCATGATTTTAGGCAAAATACAAATGGGACAATTTCTATAGACTCTCCTAGCAACAATAGATGCACCAACGAGAGTAGACACTTCATATGGCTCACACAACATTTCAGGTTTAACAAGAAACTTTTTGGCATGAAAGGAGTAACAAAGGAAAGAGTGGCATTTGGATCTAGCAATGCATATAAATCAAAATAAAAGCCTTTTAACATACCAGTGACAACATCAGGAACCTCATCTACCCCTTCTCTCCCTTGAATAGCATAGAACCGGTTGTCCCACGGAGCACCACCTTGTTGGCCAACTTTTCACCTACGAACCGCATTTGTAGCTTGTGGATGAACATCCCTACCCTTCTTCTGATTACGAGGACAATCCATCACCTTATGTCCCACTTCACCACGACCAAAACAAGAATTGGTGTCCTTCAAACATGGG